>JADKLZ010047332.1:0-30623 GCA_021533235.1 Biomphalaria straminea | reverse complement strand
GCTCCTACATGTCGGGGATTGAAAGAGAGCTCCTACATGTCGGGGATTGAAAGAGAGCTCCTACGTGTCGGGGATTGAAAGAGAGCTCCTACATGTCGGGGATTAAAAGAGAGCTCCTACGTCCATGCTACACACTTGACCTCAAGGGAAAGATTCTAAAGCGTTGCACCAGTTTCGTTTGTTCTTTCAGATCTGACGATAATTACATCCTAGACCAAACCTCCATTATGGACGACGGGGGGATGATGGTGGGCTGAGTTCAAACTCGGGATCATTCGGACCGCCAATCGACAGTCCAGAACGCATACCACACGACCAGGTAGCGATCGTAAATGGCGGACTCTCGCAAGTTTTTTTTTTTTTTGTACATTGAAGAATGAAGGAGGTCCCCGGTGTGGCCCCGAACATCTTAGCCTTCGAGCCACTCGTAATAAGAAGGGGATATATCTGTGTTCCAGCAATCTGTCAAAAAGGATCTTTGATGTAACTTTCAAGTGTCTTTCACTCAACTCGCTCGAAACTTTAACAATTTCATACACGTTAACAAAAAAATAGCTAAAAACTACCAGTAGGTAAAAAAAAGTTTAGTAAACAAATATTTGATTATAATAAACGAAAGGTCATGTAATTAAGTCGATGTAAAATGATATAGTGCAATATTTATAGTGTCTAAAAGTCATGATATTTAATGATCAACAGACAATGAGAAGATAAGAGGTCGGGAAAGAAGAGCTAAGATTTCAAAAGTAAAGATTACGAAATTCTACTCATAACAAAAGAAAATTGTAAAACAAAAAATCCATCGACATCATAAAAAGGTCATTCGTATTGAAATTTCCAATAGAGTCAAATGAAAATTAAAATAATACAAAAATGAAAATATAAATTTACGTAGCTTAAAAAATTGTTGGTGAAACATTTACTTTTGGTAGAATTCGTTTCTATCTGAAATCCCCAGGTGTCTAGTTTCAGACCAATGGCTAGGTCGTTTTTGTTTTTTTGGACGTGCCAATGTTGGAAATAACTTTGTGTTGCCTGAGCTTGTCTTAACTTATTTTGTGGTTATCCACAACCAAAGAAAAGTCAACCAGAAGTCAAATTAATTATTAAGATTCCTTTTTTTTTCACCACTTTATCTTAACCTATCCCCTAGTTTGCTGCTCGGTTGGGGCACCACTCATGATCGGTCGACCATAACTTTCCAGCCTTGTCTTTTGCCGTAACTAGAATCGATGGTATGCCCTTTCATTCTTTGATGTTGTCTTCCCATCATTTTCTCTGCCAACCTCTTCTGCTTATCCCTAGGATCGTCTTTGCAAGCCCTGAGAAACTCGTGATATGGAAGTATAGATTTAGTTAGCGTGACTTATTTTTGGTTACAGCAGTCAGTAGGTCATCGTGGGGCACAATCGCCTCGGTAACCATGATTCGGACTTACTCATTTGTGAAACCTTTTTTGTAGGTGATACATAGAATCTTAGCATCTCGATTCCCTCTAAATGTACATTTCTATGTATATTCAAGAGATTTTCGGAACATTGGTAGACTATTAAACACAATCGCAAAGAGTGCTGTTTAAGCTGAAGTGCATCCGCCATCTTTTATGTTTCTTAAGAGGTTAAAAGGCGACGAAGTGGATTGTCATGAGCGTCTTGATTTAAAAAAAAATGAAACGGTGTAGCTTAATGGCAAAAATCGTTAATTCTTGATGAAGTAGGCAAATGTTAATTTCAAAATTCTAAATAGAACTTCGAGTATTGCCACCATGTGTGTTCCATATTCCAGTCTGGTCGGGTGTGCAGTATGCTCGATAAGAACTCATGTTAATTTGCTCAATTAGATTGCACCAGGAATAGATTTTGATAATTATATCCTTCTTCCCAAGACCAGGTTTTGTCTTACTATTACTTGGAAACACACGTAGAAACAGGTCTCTAAGATTTGTGGATGTAATCAATCAGGACCTCAAAACAACTATATAAACAAAGCAAAAGCTACCATTATCTAATTCGCTCGTGAACCGGGAATGTTTCTTTAGAATAGGGCTCTTCAGTCACATGGAATAAGGCTCTACGAGTTGAGCCAAAGTGGTTCTACAAGTGAAGGCAGCCAAAAGTTGCTTGGCTTAAAGGTTTTAGCAGAGATCTTTAACGAAGTCTTAAAATGTTTTAATTTTTGTTATTTTAAATCTTCTCAGGCTTTAACTCTTACAAAGAAGACGATAGAAAGCATGAATAAGTTTAGAAACGCAGTCTTGAAGCCAGCATTCTCACATTAGGTTAACGCTGTAGTAATGGATGGGTAAGATGGCTGACTAAAGTGACGCCCGAGCTACTATCAGAGGACCTCTACCAACCCGCGGAACGGTGATACTCGGCCCAGAAAAACCTCGGCCCAAAGTATAATGGATCGCAGAGATAAGGTTCCATTAGACACACGTCCTTTTTTTTGGTGAGGAACAAGTGATATAAACGTAAGAACAGAAAATGGCTGAGCACTACTGTAGGAGAACAATGGTTTGTTAGTAGCGCACACACCGGCTGAGTTGACTGAGTGGCTATTTATTCATAGTATATAGTTTGTGGATACTGACAACGACATTTGCGGAATATTTTAATTTATCAAATCTGGAATATTTTAACTTCTAAAAGCTTGAATATTTTTAATTCTAAAAACTGGAATATTGTAAAATTCTAAAACCGGAATAATTTAAAATTCTAAAAACTGGAATATTGTTAAATACAAAAAACTGGATTATATTAAATTCTAAAGTATGGAATATTGTAAAATTCTAAACACTGAAATATTTTAAATTCTAAATGTCTTTCACAATTGCAGTGCTAATTAAAAATTTTGAGAGAAGAGTTCATGGTTTATTTCTCTGTATCTCTGCTGAAGCGCTGATGTTTTAACACCATCTGCTTAAGCTCAAAGTTACATTGCATGTCTCTGAGAATGTACCATTCAACTGGACCACGTGACCGTCTTTGGTACGAAGCTTTAATTATTAATTTGAACCCGGAGCCCAACATCTCCTTAGGGACTAATGTGTAGTCTCGGCCACCTCATCCCCACTTCATGGACACAGCAGCCACCTACTAAAAAGGTTATCTACAGATTATCCCTTCGATCATCGGCTATGACGTAACTCCTTCTTCCTATTTGACTTTCAAGGCTGTAGTTTGTAAAAGTAATAAATAGTCAAACTATTTTATGTATTTGGTTTTGAAAGAAAGAATTGAAATAAGTGCTTTAGAATATTTAATTAGCTAATCATGTCAAAGATTTAAATGAGTTGCAGGAAAAAATAGTGCTTATTAAGAAATATTTCAAATACTAATATATGTCACATATAAAGTACTATAAAGGAAGCACTAGAGAGTACATTCCGATGGAACAACTCCATTGAATCAAATATAACGAAGTTAAAGATTTCACCGACCAGGGCATTGGTTGATGAGCTTTTGACAAGGTAACACCGACTAGCAGTGCCAAGCGAATCAACCTCTAGACTCCAGATCACAAAGATGTTCAAAACAGAAGTATTTGTGATCCAAGACACTTCGCAAGCATACAGTTTAACAACTGCAATAGTCATGGACATATGCCTCTTATAGCTCATTTCCCACCTCACATCATTTCCCTTTTTTTTTCCTTTATCTCTCTTGATATGTATGCATTATTCAATGTTTAACATTTGTATTTATATCATCCTTGGAACAACAACACGGACAAAAATGAAGCTGAAATGTAGACCCACGAAACATGCCGTTGTAGAGTGGTACCGGAAGAAATGCTAGTCATGTCGAGCTGCCAACTTTATTGAGAGGCACGAACAAGTCACTGGCCTCAAAACACCCTTTTAGAAAGACAAACTATAAAAACTGACCCATCTGAAATCACCGCGCAGTTCATATCAGATCTAGTAAGAGATATCTGCCAACTAGAGAATGAAAACGTAATAGAAGAACAAATTTAACTCCGCAAGATCATCGTGTTTTCGTGACTCATTCATCAACATAACGGTGTTACATATATTAAACAACTATGCATTAAGTTTAGGAAGTTTTGTTTTTTTTTTTAAATTTTTGTGTTTTTTTTTTAATTTAATTTATATTAGGATGGCTGCCTGGTCGTGTGGTATGCACTTGGAATTGTCGTGGTGATGGTCTCGAGTTTCAATCTACGTCATAATCTCTTGCAGGATGTTTGGGATGCGCTATATTCTATAGAAGGTGTGAAACTTATAGGAGACGGTCACGATCAACAAAAAGCCATGCAGGAGGTGTTAAATTAAAATCATAATGCTGCCAACTAAACGAAAAAAAATAAAGCTAAAATGTATAGTGTAATTTTGTTCATGAATATTCTAGCCTATAATTTGAAAATATATTATCCTATCTGTGTACTGCACATTTGTTTTGAAATCCGTTTCAAGTTTGGCCACTGTCATTATTATTATTATTATTATTATTATAGCTTTTATATAGCGCTACTTTCATGCTTACAGAGCGCTTTGATCCAATCTCATTTGTGGACCAGTGGGGGGGAGGGGGTATCTAGGAGTTGGTTTCCCGTGCTGCCCTTGGGGGCTCAGTAAACACAACTCTGCCCGAGTCGGGTGTCGAACCTCGAGCCCCCTTCTAGGTAGCCAAGCAAGCCAAGCTCAAGCCGCACTTAGCCTCTCAACCACGCTTCCCACTGATTGAGAGTCGCATGGTTTCTTCATATTAAAATGACTTTCTTCAACAAACGGAAGGGCTTAGAAAGTCTGATTCTGTAGTGTTAAAAAGTCCACAAAAAAAGTTATCATATAACTTTAAAAAAAGATAAACGGTGTATCAGAACTTGTTTTTTATACATGGGATTCATAACAAATTTTACTATTTATTGTTTTCCTGCCAGGTACATTATTTCTACTACAAAAAAAAACATTTTCAAGTTTATTTGTAGCTTTAAATGTACTTTGGTGCAGACTAGAACAGACCGCATAGTTTTGAGCTGGATTCGACGTGCCAACTTTCCAACGTTTAATTTCTTTTTTCCCCCTCTTTTTAATGCTGTGTTTTACAATCTTTTAAAATAATCAACTTTTTTTTTTCTTACTTCTTTGTTTGTTCTAGTCTTTAATAATAGATTTTATTTACTACTGGGATTTCTAGTATAAAATAAAACATTGAAATTTTAGTATTTCTTTAAATGTAATGTCTGCTTTGCTCTCCAATGTAACCACGATATTACAGAAAATAAATATTCATTTAAAAATGGTGATTGATATAATTACCAATTTATCATTTAGCTTATCATTGATTAGTGCAGTGATTACTTCAGAATTTCCTCATAGATCTTTACATACGTGTTCTATCTATTTGGGGCTTCAGCACCCCAAATCATTAGGGTCATCTTCCAAAGATAAACTAAAGTTTAGAACAAGTTAACTAGAACAGACAGCATACATCACTAGCCTAATACCAGGGTGGCTGCCTGGTCGAGCGGTTCGCACGCTGGACTGTCGTATCGATTTACCGATGGTCCCGGGTTCAAACCCTGCCCGCTCCCATCCCCCGTCGTCCTGCGGGAGGTTTGGACTCGGAAATAACTATCTTCAACTCTGAAGGAATTTCCGAAACATGTAAAACATACCTGCTCTAAATATGCTTCAATTAGTTCGCCGTTTCATTTATTTAACGCTTGTTCTCAAAGCGCCGAAAGTCTACATAGTGTTTGATAAAATGCATACTTTACATTTTTTTTTTCTTTATTGGGATGCATAATTAGATATATCATGAAAATAATGAAGAAAAAAAATTAGCTTGACAAATGTCAAGCTACTATTAGATCTAGTACTTACTTTATGATCTTTTTATAGAAGTTCAATCGGTTGGTGATGGGTCACGCGGGGACGTAGGATGCTATAGCCTCGGGTTTGCACAAAATATTATGAAATAGCACTCATTATAAATAAGTCTTGGCCGGTCCTAGCTCTCAACAAGTGTTATATTTTATTATAAAAGTCCGCCTTAGAGATGGTCCAGTCAACAGTTATATAGGCACACCCATGCAGTACCAAATCGTGATCCGCCCTCGCAGAAGATGAGAAAAAAAGAGCTCTATATCTATATCGGACTAGAAGAAGGGGGATGGGGTGGCAAAAAGGGGAGGGGGTGAGGATCTGTTGGCTGAGCGCTAGCAGATGCGCGTTGAGAGTGAGTTAAATGACAAGTAAGGATGGGGGGTGTTTATGTGGGGTGAAGTTAGGGGGACGGGTTAGAGAGATGGAGAGAGAGAGAGAGGGTGAATCCTCAACCGTGAGGGGAAAGTGTGGTTTATTGAGCTCTCCCGGTGATAAAGTCGCCATGTCACATGGTCTGTGAGGTTGCGACTGCTGCGACAGAAAAAAAAAAGACAAGCCCGTCTTTAAAGAGGAAATAAAATAAAGCAGGCGCAGTCCGAACACAAGTCTTTAAATCTAAGCTAATGAGGTTTTCATAATTTGGAAAGGTGCTTGGACAAAACAAGGGGAAAAGGGGAGAAGAAGAACGTTTATAAAAATGAAAGTTATAATTATTATTTTCTTTTGCTTTTCTTTGCTTTGACGTTTATGAGTTATAATTTGCAAAAGTAATTTATTCATTATGCAAGGTCTTAAACTGGAAGCTGCATCAGTTATGGAGAACTGAGGCATTGCGCATGCTCTAAGCCTAGCCGAGGTGGTGCTGGGAATGCAATCGGCATTTGAAAAAAAAAAGGTCTTAAAAAAGTGTATCTGTTGATAATGTGACGTAATCTTTCCAGCCGTTTGGGATGAATGGAGAGAGTTGACGTTTACAAAGGGCCCAGTATTGTATTACGGGGGTTCAGATCAATGGTGCAGGGTATTGACACGACCTCAATAGAGCCCAAATTTGTTCTCTTTATTCGGAGAGTTTGTTTAGCTAGTTTGCTTCAGAAAACTCTGTTAGTTTTTTTTTTTTTTTTTTTTTTCCTGTTTAACATTTATATTATGTTCATATTGTTTCAGCTTTTTCATAGAGGCATTGCTGGCAGGGATCCAGATGCCACCTTCTAGCCTTCTATGGGACTTTGTAAGGCCAAATAATTTGATAGCTAGAACTAAAGAAGTAATAGCAAAAACACACCATTAACAAGTTTATCTATCTATCTATCTATCTATCTATCTATCTATCTATCTATCTATCTATCTACCAGTCTATCTATCTATCTATCTACCTGTCTGTCTGTCTGTCTGTCTATCTATCTATCTATCTATCTATCTATCTATCTATCTATCTATCTATCTACCAGTCTATCTTTCTATCTTTCTATCTATCTATCTACCAGTCTATCTATCTATCTATCTATCTTTCTTTCTTTCTTTCTTTTTATATCTATCTATGGACAAGTTATTCTAATCTATCTATCGGTGATAGTACGTTTGGTTACTTACTAGTCATTACGTACCAGGAGATAGACAAATATTAAACTTAATAAACGTGCTTTTCTTGTTTTCAGGGCCGGTTTTAATCCACTGCAGCCTGTGCGGTCGCAGTGGGCCACGCGCTTTCATAGGCCACGCTCTATTCGAATTCTTGGTGTAAAATATTATATTATACCATTTCAACTTATTATTAAAGAGTTCCTGGAATTCTCCTGAAATTATAAAATATAACAAAAATCACGAAAATCTCCTGAAATTATTAAAATCTTCTGAAAACTGATGCAAATTTCCTTAAAACAGACAAAATTGTCATTTTGGTGTGTCCTTCAATGTGGAAAAAGTCAATCCTACTCGCGATAAAAAAACACGAAACGGCAGTGTCAGCTTTCATTTTTAAAAAAATGTAATAATAAGCCGAAATGTTACCAGACAATAAGTTCTAATACTTAATTTACTTTGATAGTCACCGGCATACAAATATAGATCTAAATCTATCTTGACCTAATAGAAAAAAAAACAACACAAGCGATATTTTGCTAGTCGATAGTATATCTAAAAGGCAGATCAGAACCATCTATTATTACAGCTTATTCTCTTCCTATCAGAATATCTTTAATCCACTGATGCAATGGACCACCAATACCAAAATATTTTAATTTTTTAAGCAAACTATGGTGGTGAACTTTGTCAAAAGCTTTGGAAAAATCTAGTAAGATAGCATCTATTTGTTCACTATTATCTAAACCTTTTGAAAAGTCATCAATTAGTCCTATTAGTTGTGTTTCACATGATCTATGTTTCCTAAAGCCATGTTGGTATGGAGTAAGGACATTATGTTTATCTAAGTGGTTTATGATGTTGCTACATATTATGTGTACTACGATTTTACATGTGATGCTGGTAAGTGATTCTGGTCTGTAGTTTCCTGGGTCAGATTTTTCTCATTTTTTGAATAGAGGTGTGACATTAGCTTCTTTAAAGTCCCTTGGTACTCTGCCCTGGTTAAGAGATGCCTGAAAAAGTATTTTGAACACAGGTGCTAGTTCTTTGCTTAGTTCTTTGAGTAATCTAGATGAAATACCATCAGGTCCCGACGCTTTATTCGGCTTGATGCTGGCTAATAGTTTTTGGACTCCATTTTCCTGTACTTCTATCTCTCCTATATTGTCTACTTGGTTTAAATTAATTGATATGTCTTTGTCTCCTTGGGCTGAGAATGCTGATGCAAAGTATTTGTTTAGGATGTTAGCTTTATTTTCATTATCGTTATGCGTTAAGTTGTCTTCTCCTTTTAATGGTGCTATGCCGGCTGTTTCCATTTTCTTAGACTTGATGTATGACCATAGGTTTTTGTTGTTATCTTTAGATATTACATTGTTTATGTACTCATTCTGCAGCTGTCTGCTTACTTTTTGGGTTAGGTGTTTAATTTTTATATACTTTTTATAAACTCTTTCTGCCTTAGAAAGTTAATTTTTGATAGTAATTTTGTACTTAGTAAACTAAAAATAAAATGCAAAGAAGAATTTATTTTCTAATACAAAATCTTAATTCTCACTTATTATCCTTATCTCAACACAAATTAGGCCCCGCGCAATCCATTTCGCATAGGACCCCGCAACCATAACTGCTTGTTTTCTACCTGTATAAGACTTCCCCCTACACTCTTTTAATTCTTTGTGCATATTCTTTAAAGAAATACTTGATTAATACAAAATTTTTAAATAAACTTGCATGAGATTTTTCGAATCTAGACATCTACAGCACATAAGCTCTGGACAGATGCTCAGACTTCATGACAACAACTGCTTGCTCTCAGAATGATAATTACGTGACCAGAAAATGCTCCAGAAAGGTTCTTAGATTTGACCCGAGTCAGCTGGGAAAGACATACATGTCAGCATCAGACTAAAAGATTTAATTCCAAACTATGTTGAGGTAATTAGGTGAAGCTGCACTTAGAAAATATTAGTTCTGACATTCCAAGTAGTCAAATTCATGACAGCATTTTATTTATTTTTTTTTCATTTTTATTTTTCAGCCAATTAGTTCTTTTAAACAGAGCTCTAAGCACCTATTAGAGCAGGCAGCCTGTGGTGGGTGAGGATTGGGGTTTTTCAGATTAAGGCAGGCGGTAGCTGGCGCGAAGACTTCTCCCATCGTCAAAGACAACCCTTTAGCGTCCATACATTACGTTCAGGGCCGGCCTTAGGTCACTGCAACCTATGCGGCGCAGTGGGCCTCGCACTTTCATACGCCCCGTGCTAATTCTATGTGTAAATTATTAAACTAAAAAAAAAATTATAACTTAGAATAAAGGTTCCCCCCGGCCTCCTGATTTTTGAGGAGATATTAAAAATCTTCTGAAATTGCTAAATATACGAAATTCAATTTAGTTAACACCAAAACTACGCGCGATTAAAACACAAGCATAGTCAGTTTCCGTTTAATGCAAAGACGAATTTATTTTACAAAAAAAAAAATCTTAATTTTCATTTATTTTTCTTATCCCTACCCTGACTGGAAATTGTGCAATTCATTTCGCATAAGGCCTTGCAAATATTAGAGCCGGCCCTGATTACGTTAAAGTTATAATCCTTAGTCAGGGCTATGAAACGCGTATGGCAAAATTATATTTATTGTTAAAAAATCAACGTTTAAATATATTCAACGTTTTGAAAATGTAACTAACTCATTTTCACTCTATTAAATTATTGACAATTACTTCTGTATTTCATTGTAAGTGAATGAAATGTTATACAAAATCATTAGGTATTGGAGACAGGGGCGTAGCTATGAATTTACCATTGTTTGGGGTCGGGGGGGGGGGCTTGACCTATTAGGTGGAACCAGCATTTTGAGTAATATTTAATTTTTAATGTAAAAAAAACACTTATTTGGGGGCCCCCCACAACTGGGTGCCCGGGGGGATTTTCAAATTCTCCCCCCTCCTCCCCACCCTAGCTACGCCACTGATTGGGTGAGAGTGTTTGTTTTTTTATTCATCTATGAAGCCTCAAATATATTTAATACCTATATGTTGGAAATTAATATTGATGTTACTTTTCTATGGTTTATATACCCTGCATCCAGTCCCTACCATAAGTTAGAAGGCAAGTTACGAGGACACAGTTCCATAGCAATTGCCCCACGACAAAGAAAACAAAACACCAAGGTGTTGTCTTTTAGCGTGGGCTGGGAGACGGCGAGACCTCTAACAGAATTACAGGCCCCAGTAAGTGATACACAGATACTAAAAGCGCTAAAAGGAACTCGGGTGAGGGTAGACCGAGAATATTGGGCTGGGGGGGGTATATTTATACAGTGAAGGACTTGGGACAAACAAAAATACTGAAAAACAAAAAAAAAGCTTTTAAGAAAATATTTTACGACTTTTTTTTTTGTTCAAGGAAGCTTGAGCTATGCTAGATGTACATGCTTTCTGAAGGTATTTTTTTAAAATGAAAATCTACTAAACTGCATGGTTTCTGAATGAGAAAAACAATGTCTGTTGATTTGGAAGTCTGCTTTCTTAATTCAACTGAAGATTTCACAATATAAGAAATTATCTCGTATTTTAGACTTCATTTTCGAAGGTTTTTAGATTGAATTGAAATTTAGTTAATTGTTTGTAAAAAATAGTTGAGATTTTGTACTTTAACTACAATAAGAGCATAATAGACTAGAATGACTCGACAGGCAAATTACGATTACTTTGGGAAAAAAAGGGGAATGACAGACAAACTTTACAATCAAATCAAATGTCACCATAAAACTCATAGGCCTACGTAATGTCTGACAGTAACGGTATCGATCTGTGGCATCCTCTTCGTAATGGTATGTAAGTCTGGGAAGGCATATCCAATTACAATTTGTATTGGCCTGCACCCACAATAAATTAAAGGTTTCAAATAAATTCTTATAGGTATTTACACCCTCAATATGATCACATATTTGTTCTTACAAGCCTTTTTACACGTTTATTACGCTTCTGTAATTTTACGCATTTATTTTTGAGATAATTCTAAAATAAAGAAATCCTTTTGACTTTTGCCAACAAATTTTAATACCCATCGAAAATAGAAGGATTCGGGTTATATTAGCTAAATAAAAATGCTTTTAAGTGTCATTACAGAATCTTTGTATCTATGGTTTCTGCTTATCATGAATTCGATTTATTTCAATATCTTCAGTGCCCTATGTGTATATAGAGTCTTGCCTTCAGTTGTTAGTTAGTGTTGAACATTTAGTCTATTGTACTACCTTCAAAACCTCCAAGTGCAATATTTCACCACAATATCTCATCACTTGGCAAATCTCTCTGTTCACATCTTATTACAGGGGCGTAGCTAGGAATTTTCTATCGTTTGGGGGCTTGACCTCCTTGTAGGCCCCTGCATTTTTTGTAAATTTAATTATTAAAGTAAAAAAAAACACTCATTTAGGCCCCCCCTCCCAATTTTTCAAATGGAGGCCCGGAAGATTTTAAAATTCTGCCCCTCCTCCCCCCTCCTCTCCCCCCACCCTAGCTACGCCACTGTCTTTTCTTATTTATTTTTATTGACAAGGTACGCAACGTATTCATCAGTCAACACACTGTATCTATCTTAATTATTGAACTTTGCACTTTCTCCCAAACTGTACCCAGTCAGTGAGTTAAATTTGGGTCATAGCAAATGTCTGAGCTAGTCTTACCGTCTGCTCCATTACCCACATTTCCAGGAGCAAGCCATCTGTAAAGTCCACGCAACATACTGTCCCTGTATTTGGTTAGGTGGCGCTCAGAATGTCAAAATGTTTGTTTACTGCTATTGATACGAATTTTCTGTCGTAAATATTTGTGGTGTTTAAACATTTTTTTTCTTTTTTTTTTTGACGGTAGACTTTAGATTTCACAAAATATAACGTCCAAAATGATATCAAATGACCCAAATTGATGTTGAACTGTTTTTCGGAATAGTATCGTAGACAAAGAACCAATAAGACAATTCAAAGGTCAAGATCGGATGGCTGTGGTAAGAACTATCGAAAAGATGTGAGGCTACAGTGTTAATCAAAAAATTAAAAAGATTTTGTAAGGAAAGTATCTGGCATAATGGATATTTAAGACTTAAAGCCCTTTTATTTTAACGCATACCCAGGGTCTCTTATATCGGTATTTGAATCATCCCCTAGAAATCATAAGACAATTTTACAAACGATATATAGGCTACTATATTTATTTTAAGTCTGTGTGATATTGTAAGACCTAACGAAAACAATAAAATCATGAAAAATACGTATGTATTTGTGTACAAACATTTTACCAGATAGACAGAGAGAGTGCGTTTTTAAAAGCTTTGTAAAAGCTTTAAAAAAATGTGGACGCTTGAGTTAGGGATACAGTTACAGTTTAAATCGCAGAAGGCTGGAGGTTATAAATTTGCGGCTATACCCAAACGTGGGAAAGGCTTCGGGAGACAACCTGAGTAAAAATCAGGAGCTGGGGACCCTTAGGCAGATTGTGGCACACTGTGCTACAGCCTGGCAGAGCCTGCGGCGTTACTGATCCCAAACTGTATCGGATATTCCGTTCCTTTGGCCATATCAGCTGCCGGAGAGGGGGGAACTGCTGTGTGGGCGACATCATTCCGACCATAAACAATGCCCAGGCTTTCATCTCACTCATTCAAAGCCCTAACCCCAAAGGGATAACTGGAGAGGACACTCCAGCTTCGCCTTCTGGCGTCGGTCAAACACGGGAAGTGGCAGTCACCGGTTATAAGTCCAAATGCTCAATTGACGTACAGCTGGGGCCACTTTCGTCGGTGGGAGGGATCCTAGGATTCCAATGGACAGCTACCGCCCGCCTCAAGCTGGGCAGCCCCAGCCAATAAGGTGCTGTCCCGTCATGCCTGTCTTCCTCGTTTGGGTACACGAGGATAGGACACAATCTGAAACGCAGGCACAAAGCCAATGTACCAGGCAACACAAAGGAAAAGAAAAAGAGGAGCTCCACTCTTAAACTAGGCACATGGAATGTGCGAACTCTACAAATCGGACTTAACGAAAACTTACCGGACATAGAAGATGCCAGAAAGTCCGCTATTATAAACAATGAACTGTCTAAACTCAAAGTAGACATTGCCGCCCTCCAGGAAACTCGCTTGGCTGACTCTGGGTCAATCAGAGAAAGAGACTACACCATCTTCTGGCAAGGCAAAGCCGAAAGTGAAGTTAGGGAACATGGCGTTTGCTTCGCAGTAAAGAACACACTGCTGAACACAGTAGAGCTGAAGTGCAACGGTTCAGAAAGACTCTTATCATTACGCCTTAACACATCTACTGGACACGTGACTTTGATAAGTGCCTACGCTCCTACTCTGTGTTCCACACCAGAAGCAAAAGACATGTTCTATGACAACCTTTCTTCTGCTCTCAGCGAGATCCCAAACACAGAACTGTGATCATCCTCGGCGACCTTAACGCACGTGTTGGATCTGACAACTCTGCATGGGACAGCTGTATTGGGCGTTTTGGTGTCGGCAAAATAAATGAAAACGGACAAAGACTCCTTGAGGTTTGCTCACTACACTCCCTCTGTGTCACTAATACATATTTTAAAACCAAACCACAGCACAGAGTATCTTGGTGGCATCCTCGCTCCAAACATTGGCACCAACTAGACCTAATCATGGTAAGACAAAAGTTTTTAAAATTTGTCAAACTTACCAGGTCCTATCACAGTGCAGACTGCGTCATAGATCACTCCTTGGTATGTTACAAGATGAATCTTCTTCCTAAAAAAATCCACCATACCAAGCAGACTGAAAGGCCCCAACCAGATTTGAGCAAGATGTGTCACTCTGATCTCCAGATACAGTTTGCGGAATCTTTTGAATGCCAGTACAAAAATTTCTCTGGAAACACAGCAACAGAAAAATGGGAACACCTCAAGTCCACCATACAAAAGTCTTCCTTGGACATCTTTGGAAGAAAAACTACAAAACAAAATGACTGGTTTGACTCTAAATCAGCTATCCTAGAACCTAGATCCTTTGGTCCAGGGCAGTCAAGTAGTATCCTTTGGTCCAGGGCAGTCAAGTAATATCCTTGGGTCCAGGGCAGTCAAGTAATATCCTTTGGTCCAGGGCAGTCAAGTAGTATCCTTTGGTCCAGGGCAGTCAAGTAATATCCTTTGGTCCAGGGCAGTCAAGTAGTATCTTTTGGTCCAGGGCAGTCAAGTAGTATCCTTTGGTCCAGGGCAGTCAAGTAATATCCTTGGGTCCAGGGCAGTCAAGTAGTATCCTTTGGTCGAGGGCAGTCAAGTAGTATCCTTTGGTCCAGGGCAGTCAAGTAATATCATTTGGTCCAAGCAGACGGTGGCGACTTAAAGAGTCGAGTAGTAACTTTGAATTAAGTAGTATCTTTTTGGCAGACGTAGTAATTTCAGACATGTATTTCTAGTACCGGAAGTTATTATTCTGTATTATGGAAGTTCATTGTTACCGCTGTGATTTGACAAGATTTAGTATATTGGATTTATTGAATACCGCTGTGTTCCGGATGTCATTATTGGAGTAATCGTTAAATGAACATTTGTGTTACCCATGCTTATAATCGTGCTAGTATTTGTAATCGTGTTCGCATTATCGTAGTCTGAATCGTGACCCATCTGTATCAGTCGTATTTTATTGAAATAAAGCATTGTTTCTAAGGTTATTAGTTGATTTAGTATATTACAATTATATTTCGTACTTGATTGTGCAACTGTCAGGAAGTGCAGTATTATTATTCTCCATAAATAAACTTTATATTTTGTCTACTAAAGTAGACTTACGTCAGTCTATATTGTTTCTGTGTCTGTCACGTGTGAATTCCAGGAAGCACGAGCTCAGCATTCCACGACATTCGCGGCACAGTGTGAACAGTCCAGTGTGCAATATCAATACACATCACCACGTCAAGATTTTCTTTTACAGAAACTACATAGGAATAGGCTATAAATTATAAGTAGTCAAAAAAAAAAAAGAAAAAAAAATCAATAACAAACATATTTAGAGCGTCATATCAGTTTTTTATTACGTAATGAATGAACGTAAGGCATGAATGAAGTTTTTTTTTTTTTTTTTTTTTTTAAGTTCAAACAATAAGAAGTTTATCAAATGGTAAATAGTAATGATAGTAACTCATAAAACTTCAATGAAGCTTCGGTTAAGACTGCTTA
Organism: Biomphalaria straminea; assembly: GCA_021533235.1. NCBI lineage: Eukaryota > Metazoa > Mollusca > Gastropoda > Planorbidae > Biomphalaria > Biomphalaria straminea. The sequence goes on along the minus strand of JADKLZ010047332.1, from coordinate 14,979 downwards.
ACTCCCTTGTTTCATATGTAAAAGAAATTTCAAGCACCGGCTGTTTTTACTTATTGGCACGTTAACAAGCTGTTAATATGATAATGGTATACTAATTATAAAAACCAACATGATTTAATTTATAAAAACATTTTAATAATAGAATCAAATCAATTCATAAATATAATTATCACAAAAGTAAAATAACTACAAAAGTATGCAACAGGAAAAGAAGACAAAACATGGTGTTACATATGTATATGTACATACATAACCTGACACCATCAAGAGAAATGTCCATAGCACCACAGGTCTGGTTCAATTGTCTCAATGAGACCCAATGTACAGAGGAAATGAAGTTAAAAATAAGCAAGACAGATCTCAATTGGTATTATGTTATAAAAGTGATATATATATAATATACATCTCTATATATAATGATATATTTATATATAATTAGGCTGGACCAATAAGACAAAAAGTACTTGAACTATTAATGCCCTTTTCAAAAACCTAGATGTGATCAATGTATAGAAAACAGAAGAAATGCATACTACCAGCATTTCTTCATATGACAGAATAGATTTTCTTCAAACTGATCAGAACGAACTCTAGGCTGAAGCTTAGTTTCCAATACACTTCCTAAGTCACAAATCTATGCTTCAGATAACACCAATAAGACCAGTTACACCTGTCACTCAGTGACAGCTGTCAATCAGTGAAACCAGTTAGTGAGGCATGTCACCCAAAGCAGATTCAATAGTGGCTGCAACCTTTTTCTTTTTCATAAAAAAAAAATAAAAAATTGAAGTTTTGATAAATTTTAGAATTATAAGATATTATGATTATATTTATAAATTTATTCTATTTAAAAAAAAATAATTCAAAAATTAATAATTCAAAAAGCTAATATGTGGAATGGTTTTGATGCTATTAAAAACACAATTTTATCTAAGGAACTGTGGAGCACCAACCTAGACGTTTACAAATTTTATAAAATGAATTACTTGGAAACAAACTTGTCTACATGAGAACATGTATTGATAATGTATAATTGTAAAAAAAAATAATACTTCTGGGTCCAAAGCCAAAAACAAATTAGCTTTCATAACATATGGTCATACAACTGAGCAAATGTTGAATTATTCCAAGAATTATCTACAAGTAAACTTTTCAATCCTCTTGTAATATGCTTGTGTCCAAGGGAAAGAACCCATCAATTATTATCTTCACAAAGGTTTTGTATTCTTGAACTGTTTCCACCACCAGCAGACGAGCTGCTAACATCTCTTCAACAGAAACATGAAGAGGACAAGGGAGGCGAAAAGCTGGATTGGGATCTAGAGGAAGAAATTCATTATTATTTTATAAAGCATAAAACAAAATTCAAAAACTTATTTAACAACATTGAAATGTATTTAAAAGCTAATATTCATTTTGCCAAAAGAGTAAATAGAATAAGAAGAACAAAGACACATAATATACATAGTAGTGGTGCTCCCCTAAATGAGAAGAATTTCATTTACCCTCCCACCCTTCTCCTATGTTGTCTAAGGCCCCTTGGGTTTCTTGGGAGTGCATAGGCAATCACAATCTGGTCTGGGGAAGCTTTGAGAATGTTAAGAAAAAGAGAAGAAACTTAAATGCATTATTGTAATACAAGTTTCATTTTGCATTAATATTTACAATATTATTATTTACAATATGTTTTAGAATCTTAATTCTTTATTAAATGTCTATTAAAGCCAGTCTATTTTTTTAAAACAAATAAAATATAAATAAATATAATACAAATAAGTAGGTCATTTGTAAGTGTTTTGTGTAATCAAAAATTGTTCTTTCTAAAGATATTCCAAGAGAAGCAGTAGTTTTCCCTTCATTGAGTTAGGGAGGGCCCAGGGCTATTTCTGTAGTCTGAGCTTCAGAGCTATTTTTTTTCATAGTAAAAAGAGGTTAAAGAAAAAAAGGGTGGTACAGGCTGATATTGAAATATTTTCCTGCAATAGAGCACACTATTCAATCTAGCTGGGCCGGCCTTGGATAATCCGAGTAAATAAAATGTACACACTGTGACTTCCATATGGAAATGATCCAGTGCCCTCATTTATGCTCATAAATGGTTAATCATTATAACCATTAACCTTATTTTGTTGTATGAAACTAACCTTATGTACACAGTAAGTATAGCATTCTTGCACTACATTTTAGTGCTTGTATCAACTCTGGCTAGACTGTTTTAAGTTCATTTTATTTACTTAAGTTTATTTAACTTACTTAAGTTCATTTAACTTACTAAAGTTCATTAAACTTACGTGTAAGAAAGCAGGATGTATACAGCGCCACCCAGGTAGAAAATGAGAACAAATCTCTAGGAGAAGGGAATTCATGAGATACGTCTAAGATATTTCCCAGAAAAGCGTAAGCATTTCTGTACAGTGCCTAAAAAAATCACAGTAGGAAAATAGTAACATGAAGTGAGTTGCAATTAGAGGAAGCAATCTTTCTCATTTTGTCCATCATTGACTATACATTTATTAAAGTTCACATTAATGTTGGTTTATACTGAACATGTACATACTTAAAGTCATGAACTAGTGCTTTAGAGATGGGGACTGAATAAATGCTGGTTCCATTACATCTAAAACTTGATTTTCTTAGCTCCTTCACGAGTACTTAAAATCTTGATACTATTTGCTTATTTAATGCTAGATCTTAGAAAATAAGATTTGTTTGCGTAGGTATTTTTTTTGAAACAAAATAGAACTAAAAAAAAAAAAGAATTGAATCAATCACTATAAACGTAAAATACCACTGACTAAATGACTTGACTCTGATCAAGGAATCACTTAAACTGTTGTATGGATTAGTGTCACAAGTGCTGTGACGCCGGAGATTGTAATATTTGAATAATATTGATGAAGACGATCTAGGATTCAATCGAGTAATGCTTTGATAATAAAATACTGGAACCTTTATTTAAATCCAACATAAGTACAGCTATGTACAAATATGTTTCAATAAAACTTGTAATAGAACAAAAACATACTTTATATGTAAAAATATTAGATCTACAAAATACACAAGTGTTCTCAAGCAGAATTAAAGCTCGACTGATAAGACCAAGCTTTTGCCCGCCTTCTAAGCGTCTCTTTATCCAAATCAACCAATCAGATTTCATTAAGAGTCGTGACATAAAATTCTAGAACAAACTAAAATGGCCACTGGGATTCCCGGGGGTGGGGGGAAGAATGGCCTTGACTGTGAACAAACAATCAAAACAAAATATGCGTATGTGACAATTAGGATAAAATTGTGTACACAGGTTCCTAAAATCTCCTAGGTGCCCAGTAAGAAATGGATGTGACATACTTGCACTCTGACAATTGCTATATGTGAAAAATAAACAATAGCAAGCTTTCTATCGAACATTTGCAAAAAGGAAAACGTTCTAAAATTAACAGGCCCAAAATATGAATATGAGAGCGTGTACATGTCAGAGGCGCATTATGAGGCAGGTCTTACCAAATTAAGTCAAAAGTTATTTTAATCTATGTTAGAATATTACCAAGTAAAACTAGGTTATTACAATATTTCATAAAATTCACCAGAGCCATCTGCAAAAAGATTAACTCAAAAACTGTTCTCTAGTAAGAAGACATTTCAATGTCTCTACAAAAGGTGCTTTTTCTTGACTTGGTCAATCACATTTTTACAACTGTTAAACATCTGTTGCCGACTTTTGCATAACAAAAAAAAAAAAGATCTGCATTAAGAGATCTTACTTAACATGTTCTTACGAAGATCACAATCATTGCAGACTGAGTGCTCTATATGTCCCCTACATTAGAGTATCAAGTGTACATTGTGTACAAAGTATACATTGAATGAGCCCAACATTTTAGTTTCCAGTGCTCTCTATATGTATGTACCTAGAATGTCCCCCCATGTTAATGTATACAGTGCTGTCTATTGATATGTACCTCAATGCCCCCCCCCCTCCAGTCCTGTCTCATTTTTTTTTTATTATACATAATCAGAAATGTTATTTTTGTCACCTGAAACCAACTGGCCATAGTCATACACCTAGGGCTGGGCACCATCTGTAGCTTGTAATAGTGTAGTGTATCATGCTCTGCCAGAACCCAGGCGACGAGGACATAAAACTCTTCAGGGCTAATGTAGAGGTTCTGATCCCAGTTGAGGCAGAGAAAGTAGCGTAGAAGTAGTCCTATGAATCCAAGCTGAGTTCCAAACTGCTTAAAGTAGGATTTACCTAGATGAGATAATTAAGTGTTAGCACGTTCTAATGTGCTGAAACAGAGGTTCTCAAACTTTTTTGAAACGGGGACTCCTTTGTAAAAACAAAGTTGAGTGTTAGTAAATAGCAACCATAAATATCCAAGTGCACAAATTGCTGGCTGATTTCTTTTACCTGTCAAGATTAATTAGGCTCTAAATCTATATTCTACCAAATAAGAAGACAGGAGAACAAAAAACTACTTCTGTAAAATGACCCGTAATGAAGGAAAAGAAATTGAAATCTGTTTTGTAATTTGTGTTTTTTTTTCTTTAAGCATCAGTTTTAAATTTCTCATTTGTGGATAATTCAATAAGATGCTCTGGTATTAGAATGGATTAATCTGTGATTGAGATCTAAGTTTGTCTACGGGTGAAAGGGTTCGATATACAATCGGGAATCTCTAAGTGAAGAATGTCTTCAAATCTTTGGTTTGAGTCATCATATAATAGGTTGTAATAGACATACTAAACATTAGTTAATGGCGAGGTGATTTTTATTGCAAATATCCGATTAGATAAGCTGCCTTTTAACAAAGAAATTATTTTATTTGTATAAAATGTTCAACTTTCTCCAGATTCATTGCGTTAAAGAAGGGGTCTGCGGATCACAGTTTGAGAACCACTGTGCTGGATTACTACAACTATTATTATATACAGCCAATAGAATGAATAGTTTAAATTAGATAAACAAACAAACAAAGTAATGAATCTTAGCTAATGATCATTAGGATAGAGGCAAACAATTAAACCAAAATGTAAATTTTTTAATAATGTAAAGATGCATTTGAGTTGCCTTTTTAAAGACAGTCATGTTCCCCTGTGCATTTGGTCAAATAATCCGTTTATTTTAGTTCTACTGATCAGCAGGGGTGTAGCTAGGAATTTTCTATCGTTTGGGGTCCGTGGGGCTTGACCTCTTTGTGGACTTCTGCATTTTGCATAATATATAGTTCATAATGTAAAAAAAAATACTCTTTTTGGGCCCCCCTCAAGTGGAGGCCCTGAGGGGATTTTTTAAATTATCCCCCTCCACCCCCCACCCTAGCTACGTCACTGCTGATCAGCTATTGAAAAGCCTTTTTTTTTTTTATTGTCAATTAATTGTATAAATAAAGTTATTTAAGTTTATATTCATTATTTGGATTTTCAAAAATTTTTTTTAAAGAAAAAACTCAATCAATTTAACTCTGCACCAAGTCAGTGTGTAATTTAAAGAATACAATTGTGCACTGTATTAATTCAAAAACTCTCACAGCATAAAGGTATACATCAACAGAGGAAGAAAAAAACATTGAGATACTAAGAAGAAGAATTCCAATACAGGACAAAACAATGCAAAGAACAAGGGAAAATGTTGCAAAGCAGGCTCTGGACTGGAGCCCAGAGGGGAAGAGTAAGGCTAGGAAACAAAAGCAAACTTGGTGGAGATCAAAAAGCAAAGATGGCCAGATGGATATGGACCCAACTCAGGGAAGTTGTTCAAAACAAAGTCAATAGCAATGTACTGTGAGCACCTAAGCTCCACTGGAAGTTTCAAAGATGAGGATTTAAGAGAAAAACAGGACCAAGTCAGTTATTTTAAGACTACTACAGACTAACCGGTCGTGCAGTTTGCGCGCTGGACTGTCGTTCAGATTTACTGATGGTCCAGGGTTCAAACCTTGCCCGCTCCCATCCCCCGTCGTCCTGCGGAGGTTTGGACTAGAAAGTATTTGTCTTCAACTATAAAGGAACATCCGAAACATGTAAGACATTTTAAAAACAAGAAGCTAGACTTTAAAACATTTTGTACAGTACCAAGGCATATTGTGTTCTGCTGAATTTTTCCACATAAAAACTTATGTAACTTGTTTTAAGCTAAACAAGAATTTAAAAAGACAGCAAGGGTAAACCTGCAGCTTAGAAAATGCCTATCAATAATTACAACATTCTTTCAAAAAAAAAAAAGAAAGATATATAACAAAGAATTACAAGAAAGAAATTGAACAGAAACAAGTCTAACGACAAAATGAGATGAATTGAACAAATTAACTGATGTAAGACCAGTTACATAATATTCACATCTTCAAACCATGTGTAAAAACTATGTCAAAAATTACACCATGGTTTTAATTAATTATTCTTTTTTAATCATTTGAAGATCATTTTTTCCATATTGTAAAAGATACACATCCTATGTTCTCAATCCACCACTAAATACAAACATCTTTGTAGACACCTCAATGGAACCTAACTTATTTATTTAAACAACAAAGGGTCAATTCTTTAAAATCTCAACCCTTACATTCATTATCCTTGAATTCTTGATGCTGAATAATGAGCTCAAACAACTTGAGATTACTGGAAAATGTGTTTTTAGTCACTACAGCAAGGGAAGGGATTCTGTCATCTGACGCTTTGAAAACCTGGAGAAATAAAGAGTGAAAGAACTTCTAACTACTGGAAGATACCAGAGATTATTATACCAAGAGTCAAATTTATATATAGCTAGACAATTTTGGTGTATCAGAAGTACACCAAAAGTGTTGATAAGCAATGCATTTACCATTAGTTGAACCTGGTTAATTAAACAACTGGCTCTAGTAAATCAGACCAATCACTTATTTATATCAAATGCTAAAGTACAGAATCAAATCTTATTGTGAATAAATAATGATATCCACTTGTGTGGAATTACATTGTTTAATTGGACCAAAGAAAAAATTACACAGAATAAAATTAAAAAAAAAAAAAAACAAGATAATTCTCAGTCAAATAAGAGCATCATTCAAATTGATGCCACATATCTCAATATTGCAAGGTTTATCTACCTTTTTCTACATTAATTACCATTTATTGACAAACAATAATATAATTTTTTTCATTGATTCATGAATTGTCCTTGACAATTAATATTTGTTCTAAATTTCAACTTGATCTGAATAAGAAGTGGGAGACAAAAAGTGTTAAGAATCCACCCAGACTGATGAAGTGAGCTGATATAAGCTTTGTCAGAAATGTGGAATTCAGCAGGTCTAAAATTTGGTATCAATGTTATAATGCAAATGTTAGATTAAGACACTGCCATTATTGCTCGACTGAATCAACACACCAGGAAAATAAATGTGAAGCCTCTTGCAAGTTGGTGCAAGTGACAAGGAACCTGGAAAGACTTTGAAACTTTACTATAGTATTTTATGCAGGAGAGAAATGAAGGCAGTCTTGTTACTGTGTTAAATGTTTATGGTGATTAAAGCCTGTAAGGAGAAGGTGACAGATCACACTGGAATAGATTTCAAACAAGGACTGACATTACTAGAAACTTATTTTTTCATTACGTTTTGCACTTAGTAAAAGTAGACTACTGTGTTAAAAACTGTTTAGAAAAACTTGTTTACATATGTTTTATTCAATGAACAAATTTGGTAAGCAACGGTAGCTCTGTTTTGTGTATTCCCTAAACATGTATTTCACACAACCAAAGGTTTTTAAAAATTCAATAAGTTACATAAATTATAGCGAACTCTATTTTGTAAGAAAGAGCATAGTCATTTTGCAACTGAAGGAGGCCATACAAGTTTGTATATATTCAACATCTCATTTTGGAATAACAGAATAATAACATCCCATTGGAGCCAAAAAATAGTAGACATGTTATACGTTTTGAAGTCATTGAGTAGAATTATAACAAACCTAGCTCAACACTTAGAATGTATGCCAAAATTAAATGCTTATAAGCCTATTTTCAATGACACACCCTGACTAAAACAATGTGCAATATTTATAAATATTTTAAATATAAAGAGCTAAGTAAGTCCTCCTACAACCCAAAATAATTAAGTACTACTTATCTCTATTAAAGAATGAAACTTTAAAAAAATCAGTTAAACCTGTTTTCAAAGTAATTTATATTTGTATGACTATGGTGGCTAAACCTCGTGTGGAGTTTTTTGATCTCCTATCGAGCGCCTCCCCAGGTGGCGGATAGGGGAACGCCCTCCAGATATGGTGGGTACCGGGGAAATAAAATACCCGGGGTGGACCAAAATCAAACCTGCTGCCTTGCAGGAAGTGGAGGGATCCACAAAGGCTAGGGCACCTTACCCGAAAATAAAGGCAGCTATCCAGAGAGCTGAAAGGGGCAGCCCCCCAGATGGTTATGCACAGGGCTAACAACTCTGTCATATAAAAAAAAAATTGTTACGAAAGCCTATACACACAAGAAAACCCGGACAGATCTCAACGGAAAACGACCTAGGCCTGGAAAAGGACATGATTTTTGTTTTGCGACATGGAATGTGCTAAGCCTTTATAGAGCAGGTGCGCTTGCCCAACTGACTGAAGTGTTAAAGAAATATAGGATACCCCTTATAGCCCTACAGGAAATCAGGTGGAAAGACTCAGACATTCTCAGAACCAAGGAGTATACTATATTTTATAGTGGTGGAAGCACTAACAACCTAGGTACTGGATTTGCTGTTAAAAAGGAAATGGTAGGTAATGTAATAGGATTCAAACCTGTAAGTGATAGACTCTGCTCACTACGTATGAAAGGGAAATTCTTCAACATATCATTTATCAATGTTCATGCCCCTACTGAAGATACAGATGATAACACAAAAGAAGCTTTCTATGATGGACTGGAAAGAATTTATGATGAAGCACCAAAGCATGACATCAAAATAGTCCTAGGAGATTTCAATGCAAAAATTGGAAAAGAACCAGCATTTAGACCAACCATTGGCAAAGAAAGCTTACATGAAGAGACTAACAATAATGGCATAAGATTAGTGGATTTTGCATCAGGAAAAGGAATGTCTATCTGCAGCACAAAATTCCAACATAAGAATATTCACAAGGTAACCTGGATCTCACCTGATGGCAACACCCAGAACCAAATAGATCACATACTCATAGATAAGAGGCATGGATCAGATATACTAGATGTAAGAAGTTTCAGAGGAGCAAATGCTGATTCAGACCACCTACTAGTAAAAGCTAAACTTAGACAAAGAATAAGCTCCATACACAATTACCAAAGAAAGAGAGCACAGCAATATGATAGTCAAAAACTCACAAAGGACCCACTTGTGGCAGAAACTTACAGAATTGCACTCCAAACGCAACTAACAACATTAGAAAAGGACAGCGAAAATAACATAAATGAGCATTGGGAAATAATAAAACATGCTATCAAAAGAACAGCAGAAGAGGTAGTTGGCTTTAAACAAAAGAAGGAGAGATTGGGATGGTATGATGATGAATGTAGAAAAATTATAGAAGAGAAAAACAATGCTCGAATAATAATGTTACAAAGAGAGACCAGAAACACAAGACAACAATACAATGAAGCAAGAAGAAGGGCCACAAAAGTTGTGAGAAAGAAAAAACGTGAATGGGAAAAGGCCAAGATTACTCATATTGAGGAACTAGCAAAGGAGCGAGATATGAGAGGAATGTATATGGAAATTAAAGATGAAAAGAACGGATTTCAAGCTAGGTCACACATGTGTGAGAATAAAGATGGTCAGCTTATTACAGAAAACAGCAGGGTCATTGAGAGATGGGCTGAATACTTTGAGGAGATTCTAAATACCACAGAAGATGGAGACAATGGAGAATATGAACTGCCATACGGAGGACCAGATCCCTTAGTGAACCCACCAACACTCATTGAAACATCAGAAATAATAAAGACCATGAAGAATCACAAAGCACCAGGAGAGGACCAAATTACAGCAGAACTAATTAAATTTGGAGGGAAAGACTTACATTCCCAAATACACAGACTAATATCAAGAATTTGGGAAGAAGAAGTAATACCAACAGAATGGGAAACTGCTCTTATAACCCCAATACACAAAAAAGGATCCAAGCTTAAGTGCAGTAATTACAGAGGAATATCTCTACTAAATGTAACTTATAAGATCCTATCTAGGCTTATAACAAAGAGGCTTGGAAAATATTCAGAAGAAATCTTAGGTGACTACCAATGTGGTTTCAGACCCAATAAATCCACAATTGATCACATCTTCACACTAAGATGTATACTAGAAAAATGCCATGAATACAACATACCAATCCACCAACTCTTTGTAGACTATAAAATGGCCTATGACAGTATCAGAAGGAAATATTTATATGACACCCTACAGGATTTTGGAATACCTAACAAGCTGACAAGACTTATACATATGACATTAAACAACACAAAAAGTAAAGTCGTAATACAAGGAGAACACTCACGGGAATTTAGGATTAAACGAGGATTAAGACAAGGTGACTCACTTTCCTGCATGCTTTTCAATCTGACACTGGAGAGAGTTATAAGAAATGTACATATAAACACAAAGGGAACTATTACTAACTACTTCAGGAGAGAAAAAACGGGTCCGCAACCAACCGGGACAATATACAGCCAACCTCTACAATACCTTGCTTATGCCGATGACATTGCCTTATTGGGTAAAGAAACCTCTGACATCGCTAGAGCCTTCACAAAACTAGAAGAAGCATCTCGACCAGCAGGACTTGAGGTCAATGACAGTAAAACCAAGTACATCTCAATGACAAGAAACAATCAAACAGAGGAACCATATATAAAAATCAAAGACCACAAATTTGAAAATGTCCAAACTTTCAAATATCTAGGAAGTACAATTGATTTCAAAAACGACCTACTAACAGAAATAAAAGAAAGATTAGCAGGAGGCAACAGAGCATTTTATAGCACCCATCATTTACTCAAGAGCAAAACAATTTCAAGGAAAACCAAGAAAATAATATACAAAACCATCATAAGGCCAGCAGTAATGTATGGAAGTGAGACCTGGACACTGACCAAGACATCTGAAAATTTACTCAATACTTGGGAACGGAAAATCCTCAGGAAAATCTATGGTGCCATACAAGATGAAACAGGATGGAGGACACGCACCAACCATGAGATTTATCAACTATATGAGGACCCACCAATAGTGACTGAAATAAAGAAGAACAGACTACGTTGGGCAGGACACCTTGAAAGAATGCCAGACAACAGGGGAGCGAAGATCGTATACCGACAAAAACCAAAAGGCAGGCGACCCAAGGGCAGACCCCGAATGCGTTGGATTGATGATGTGGAGGCAGATCTGCAACAGCTTGGGGTTAGGGCATGGAGACGAAAGGCCCAGGAGAGATCCGAATGGAAGAATGTGTGCAAGCAGGCCAGAGCCCTCCAAGGGCTGTAGCGCCACTGGGATGGGATGGATGGTGGCTAAACAGAGTAAACCCATTTTCACTATCTACTTTTAATTTTCATGACAAAATTTTGTTAAAATGTGAAAAAAAACAATCTCTCATGTTTAGAAAAATCTAAACTCAATCCACTAGATTAGTAATAACCAAACTAACGCTGGTAGGTCGGTTAGTAAAACAATAATAGAAGAGTGAACTTTATTGAAGGATTACTTACTTTCACATCTGTAATTAGTTTACGTATGGTGCGGCCAGTCTCTACAGCATAGTTTTTATCCTGGGGTAAGAGGATCTTGTAAATGTAGGCACGCAATCTCGCCAAAACTTGTTCTGCTACTGGCATATCTGGACCAGGATCTTCTAATATCTGGTTAAAAAAAATTATATTGTAAAATTTTCAAAGTGAGAGTGCATTTTCAATAAGTAACATTAAAAAGTAACTGGTGATTGAGTTCTGTTGGTGATCTGATTGAAAAAAGGAGATGAACAGGAGTAAAAACCATTAGAAATATTTTTATTGCGCAACAAAAATGGCTGAGACAGATTTGGGAGTCAGTTACACAGATCGGGTCTCAAACAGGGAAATCCTATGCTGTACTGGAAGTTGACCACTTAGTGAGGCTGTGACAGAGCATCTCATGAGGTTTGCAGGACATCATCTCCGACAAAATGAACTACGCATACCAAGAGTTGCGATGACATCCTCGTATAACTATGCGCCACACCTCAGACCTCAGAACAGTTAACAACAGGAGGCTTCACACATTGCCACTGACAGATCTTTGTGGAGACAGCTTGCCGCCCAATGCTCTGAACGGCGCAGGAGGACCTAAGTCTAAGTAAGTAACTGAATGATGACCCTCAACACCTCTACAATTGAGCCTACATAAAATATCAGTTAAAAAAACAACGTCAAGATGATTTTGTATATCTTACAAGTATTTTAAGTTCATTACATTTAATAAGCAAATTATTCTCCTGTATGCTGCTTCATTTCAGCTGACAGACATATACAAATGAGACAGAAGGGAAACCTTCCGTGAACATAAAATAGCTAGGTAACAAAAAACCCTTACACATCTATGTATACACATATAGTCCAGCAAACAGTAATGACCTGTCTGTGCCAATATATCCCACGATGCATAGACACAATGGTGCTGGGAAGCTTCCCTTGCCTAATGCTGTCTGCTATTACGTTGAAGGTGTACCCCTTCTCAGGCTCCTCCTCATCTGGAAGTGATAAGGAGTAAAACTGGCGTGAGTGTTCAACTGCATTGCGGAAATTCTCATCTTTCACCTGAAACAGAGATTCTTATATTTATTAAGAGTTTCTCAAACTGGGATTTTAATAGAGCACTCAATAATTTTGCTAAGGATCACATCCATCTCTTTTAGAATGACAGGCCCATTCATTCTTAGTCATTCGACTCTGTGATTGTAGAATAGACTAAAGCACAAAAAGCTGGAGATTAAATGTCAGTTTCTTAATCATTGTGTTACTCCAGTCAAAACAACAGAGTCTGTCTCAAAAAATGTCATACATTGTTATGAGGCACACCTTTTTTTAAAATAACTGTTGCACGAAAGGTGAGCTTTGAGAAAATGAAAATAATTGTACAATAAATCTTATTTCTTCACAAATCTTTTGCACAAAATGTATTTCACTTGAACAAACTTTTTTTTTTAATGTATACAAGATGACATCTTATAACTTTTTACTATTTAATTTTTTGTTTCTGTTTACTTGTTATAAATGTTTCTGATGTTCTTTTAAAAAAGAAGGTTATAAAGTCCTAGCCTCCAATACAACAGCAGGAGATGACGGCAGACAGTGTTTGAACTCAGGACCATCATGGGGACAGTCTGAAGCTCACACCATGTGGCATGAATCAGAAAATTAATTTTTAAGAATCATTTGTTTAATTTTAGATATTTAACCTGAGATCAATGTTAACTCTTTCTTTCCTAATTGTCGATACCATCGTTGATTTTGAGCTCATTAAATTAAATTAATATTTAATTTTTTATACTTGACTTTGAATTATATAAAAAGAGCATGCATTTCCCTTTAATTCCATACCAAATACAACATTTTCTGATAACAAACAACAAAGCTATTGAAGCCCAATCGTAACAGGGTAGTGAAATAGTAATGACCAAAATGAAGAATTCTTTCAAAACACGGAAAAATAATTAAACAAAGAAAGAGTTAACACAACATTTAGTTATATATCAATAAAGCTTACCATCAGCTCTCCAAAGAAATCACATTTCTCAATTCTGCCATATTTATTTATTAGTGAAGATAAATTTTTGAAATTGCCCTTGTAGTAATACATAAATTCAGAGTTCTTGCTCAGTATTGGCATTGTAAAATCATTTCCCCCTATTATGGCTACCTCAATCAGTGACTGGTGATCAGGTAGCTAAAACAGACAAACAAAAACAAATATTTTTTTAAACAATTAAACTGTTCAAATTAACATTTTGAAGTGGTTAAATTGAACATTAAATCAATTTGAAACAGAGTGAATTTCGCTTCAAACATCTATAAAAGATAAAAAAAGGTTTTACTTTAAAAGTTATTACAAAAATGACATAATTAGTTACAAATATTAAAGTTAATTGGCATAGAAAATGCATGTAACTCATTACAGCCCTGATATACAAGGTTTTAACACCTAATCATTGTGTAATGGCATTCTCTATGATCCCTTTCCATTAGCTCTAACTCTAAATAAAATTCAACTGCAATACATGCACTCATAAAGTAGAGTAGAAAGTATTAGTTCAGATGATATCAGCATAACATTCTTCTTCTTCTTCTTCATTCTCATTGTTATGTTGGAGGGTTCAGATCACTACACCAATATCTGAGATGAACTGCGCAGTGGTTTCCAAGTAAGGGAGCTCTCCATATAGTTTTCTTTCTATTGGGGTGTTTTGGGGCCAGTGTCTTAGACGGGCCTCTTGGTAAAGAGCACAGTCTTGGAGGACATGGTCGGCATTCTCTGATGACACTCCACATGGGCAGATATCACTGGTTCCAATTTTGAGCTTCCAGTACATATTTGTCGCATTCTCTTGTGTCCGGTCCTAAGTCGAAAGATTACACGTTGATCTTGTCGGGATAGCTTATAGTAAGCATCATCTTTCTTGTGATTTGGATGTGAGCTTGTCCATTTCTCATTTATTTTATTTATAATTAATTTCTTCATTTCTTCCAGGTAGAGTGCAGAGTTTATTTGTGAGTTAGTTCTTCCACTCTTGGCGAGTGTGTCAGCCTTCTCGTTTCATTCTAGTTGAATATGAGCTGATACCCATTGAATAACAGTTTTTTTTAGCATAACAAAAATCAAAACCTTCTTCTAATAAATTTTGACAAATTTAGAAACATTTCTCTCCCACTACTTAAGCCAAGATGGTAATCTACTGTCAGTTCTTGAGTTCTGAGTTCGGACTGTGGTGTCTAGAAACTTG
>JADKLZ010047321.1:6130-24675 GCA_021533235.1 Biomphalaria straminea | reverse complement strand
TTGTTTAGCAGTTGTAGAAATGGAATGACTTAAGTAGATGCTAATGTGCCTGGTGTTAGCTTGTTAGGTAGATGTAGAAATGGAATGACTTAAGAAAACAATTTCACATATCAACTTTGACAACATATACATGGGAAAAAAATCCCAGACCTATTGAGCCCAGTCAAATCAATCCCATGGTGTAACAACGAGTTCAGAAAATGACCCTGTTTACCACAATCTCTTGACTATTCTATTTTCTGCTTAAAAATTGCAGATTAACTGAAAGTACCTCAGCAGATGTAGAAATAAAACTACTTAAGTAGATGCTGGTGTTAGCTTGTTTAGCAGTTGTAGAAATAAAAACCTCAAATTTTCCTAAAATAATTATATATATATACATGCAGTGCTTTTTTGTAAAAAAAAAAAATAGGTGCTGGTACTCAGTGATGGATTGATTAACTTTTAACTACTTATAAATTAATAATAAATGTTGAAATATAAGAAAAGTAATTTTCCCCAATCGAAAAAGGTGCCGCTTACATACCAGTGCATACCATCACAAAAAAAAAGGACTGTATATATATGCGTGTGTATGTATGTGTTTTTTTTATTATTATATAGAAAAATGATTGGATTATTTCAGTTTTATGTGCATTTAGATGATCAATATACAGTAGTATATTAAGACTCTTGGATATTGTTTTGAAAATGGTAAAGGGTATTTAAAAAGCTTTATATAAAAACATTTGGCACAAAAACTTATGTTGTACCTATTTTTAGAACTATAAGGGTGAGTAAAATAGATTTCATTAACATTTGGTTTTTGAAAATTAAAAAGGATAGACATACAGACAGAATGACACCTAAAAAACAATAATGGATCTTCCCTATGAAGGCATTAAAAGTTTCACTTCTAAAAATTGCAGCACTAAGAAACCTACACATTTGTGTAATAAACAATCAAAAATGAAAATTACTTATTACAGTGTTTCTCAACTTTTTTTTTAGTGGTACCAATTGAGCTAACTTATTAACTTCTTTCAATGCACCATCCTCCCTCAATTTTGAATCCCAATAAATGATCATTCAAAAAGTTTATTGATTGCCATATTACTAACATTTGATTTGATTTCTATCACACAGTACCTAATAGCCCTTGCTGAGAACCACTGCCACTGACAAAACTATTTTGTTGGTAATTCTAGGTGAAAAAATTCTTTCTTTCTTTTATAATATTCAGTCATTCTGGAGCTGGCATATCTGGTGGAGAAAATCAAAATGTTAATGGTTTTTAAACTTAAAAGTGTTTGTTCAACAGTTATATGGTTTTAGCATTTATATTTCACAGTTACAAAATAAAGGCTTAGCTACACTTACCGAAGAAAGTTAAAAGGAACCAATGAGTACTTTGCTTGCACAAGAGCCCAAATGGTCCATAAAAAATGTGATGCCTAAAACAATATAAAAAATAAATATTTTATAAGTATCTGTTACCTGTCTTTATTTATTTTATAAGTATTTTATTTTATTTATTAAGATATATAAAACCTAAATAATCTCTCAATAGAAGTTAATTTTCTTTGAAAATTGTTAGCATGTAACACAATCTTTTTTTTTTGTTAATGCCTTCTTGAATATTTTGAGGGTAATTATTCAACCTAAACCTGTATGCTGTTTATTATGACTGTACAGAAATCTGTGGTTATCATTACTTCTTTATTGCCTTTTTTTTTTATTCCCTAAATTTATATTTTATAAGCTAATGAACAATCAACTCCACCAAGCATGATCCCAAACATGGTTAAAAAAAAAGAAGAGGGTTAGCCTAACCTTTTTAAAAACCAACAGCTATATACAAAAAAAAAACAACAAATGCCAAAAAAAAACAACACCACACAAGGAATGTTCAGACTTGCATATCTGCATCCAACATCTTAAAACATGGCAGGGAGTTAGGAAGCAGATGTCAAGACAGTCAGAGAGATTCTCCTAGAACACCTGGAGGAAGCCTACCTATGCCACAGACAGGACAACATGCATAGATGATATGGACGAATGACTAACTATTGCTCATTCCATTGTGAATTTTGTTTATTGTTTAAATAAATTTAAATAAAAGAACACAATTAATTTAATAACTTGCAGGCGATCAATTGCAATGGCTAATCAAAATGTTTCATCACATTTCATTAACTATTTTTAGATTTTGATGCAATAGTTCTTCATATACCAAACAATTCCCACTTTCAAGGGCTGATAGTTATAGAAATTGAAAGGAATACCAGGAAATGAGAGTCATGGTTTGGTAGAGTTAATAAACATTGTAAACATCATTGCACAATCCTTTTTTTTTTTTGGTCTTGGTCATCCTGTGAGTAGTAGAAGGTAATCACTATTCAACCTTTCTACCATTTTTGGCTGATCCTCACAACTGATGAATGCTTGATTAACATCACCAAATGGACAAAAGAAATGCATAATTGAACCTTGACTAACACTGATTATTGTACAAAATTTATTAAAAACTTTTGATAACATACACAAGCAAAATTGATTTTCAGTAAAAAAAAAAATAGAAAGTGGATGAAATGGTTGGATTTATCATTTTAGGCTATAAATTTATATTTTGGCCCATCTGACTGTCTGGTTTGATTCTATATAAACATGTAAGGTGTTACAAAAATGTTTCTGTAATTTAGGATTTAATTCAATAAGCAGAAGGTCTGAATAATCAGATTCTAGTAAACATTTCAAAACTCAACTTTGACAACTTTTCCTTCATGATTTCTAGTCTCATATCCTTATCACAACAACAAACTATAATAGAGCAGCAACAAAAGAAACATGTGATAATAAAATGCTCTTGCAAGTAAATGCGCTGTGATAAATTGTGTATAACCCAAATATCTTTTTTGCAACAATATTGATTGAAAAACCTACTGGGCATTAAAACCTACAAATGATTGCCTCCTTTTTAAAAACTTTGCAGTTGAGTAACAGACTTACGCAGGCACATTTGTTGGTTTGGACATACAGACGTTCAACATCTTGCTCTGTGATGGCCGGACTTCCTTCTGCCTCATGCTTATATTCCAGGTAGTTCCTTAACCATCTAAATTGTTCATTTTTGTCTGGGTATCGGTGACCTTGATACACGTCATAGTTCACTTCGTCTACCCCTGAGGAATTATAATATGAATTAATTACAAGTGTATTTAATTGAAATATATATAAGTACATAATATGAAGCAATTCTTTGTTAATGAATCAATAAGAACATAATATGAAAGACAGTTACCACCAAATTCTGCAAAGTGGTTTCCAATATCAAAAGCTTCATAGTTGTATGAAGCATATTCATAGTCGATAAAGCGTACTGTTTCTAAAACAAGAAATAATTAAATATTCATCATATCAGATTATAAATGATGCGCTTAAAAAAGTATGCTGTTAGCCAAAATGGTTATAACTGAAAGTTTAAAGATAATAAGGATTTTCTTCAAATTAATGCCTGTATATGGTTCATTTACACACACATATATATCTAAAAAATACATAACAACAAGCTTTTATTTCATTGTTTGGTCACATATGAATCACAGCAATGAGATGTTTGCTTACACTCATATTTTTAAAAAATAAAACTGTTTTGAGAAAGCATTTGAAGTATCATTTGGCCAAACACAAGACCATAGAAAGAAAAGAGTTCTTATTGAGCTCTTGGGATAGTATATGCTTTCTATGAGTAGTTAAGAATGTTACCTCATTAGCTAGTTTTATAATTTTTGTTGTTGTTTTGTTTTACATGTTTCAAATATTATGTTAGGTTAGAAGATTATTACATCATAGCCCAAAAAATCTGGCAAGACTGTGGGAGATGGTGGCTGGCAGGGTTTGAACCCAAGGCCATTGATAAGATTGAATAACAGTCCAGAGTGAAAACCATATGACCTAGAATCCATTGGAACAACTAAATGATTTCAGTCTATATGCCAACATGTTTGATATTTGACAGTCACATTATATGTACCTTCATGTTCATTATAAATGATATTCTTTAGGAATGTGTCATTGTGACTGAACACAACATCCATATTTAAAGCTTCCAATGTTCTTACTATTTCATCAAGCTCATTCCTCAAGTCTGCTTTAGGTGGAATCTCTTTCTCAAAGCTAAAATAAAAAGTGAACAAGGAAATAATAAGTTGATTCTAGGTTTAAAGCAGAATAATAACTGGAGTGATTCTTAGTTTGGGTTTAGAAGAAGCAGGAGATGCATTAATACCATTTTTGCTCATTAGTCAATGCATAAAAGGATCAGAGCTTACAAAAACTGAGTGAACATAGAGGAAGTCAAGAAAATGCATGGCGTATTTTAACAACAAAATATGTTACTTTAACATTTTAATATTTTAACCTCAGATTAATTTAACATCAGAGTACTTTAAATTTAGAATAATTTAATCCAACATCAGAGTACTTTACGTAAACTTCTGAATATTTTTAACATCAAAGTACTTTTCTCCTACACAAGAGTATTTTTCTCCAATTAGAATACTTATTTACTCATCAGATGAAATATCAGAGTACTTCATATCAAAGTTGTTTACTTCAACATCAGATTAATAATCAACATCAAAACACTTTTTCAGAATACTTCATTTCCATATGAGAGTGCTTTATTTCAACATACAAATATGCATTCACTATAATGTTTACAAGTATTGTTTACGAAAACTCCTTAGAAAATAAATATAAGTAGACATTTAGATTTTTCGATACACAAAATCTTTGATAGTGTGTGAATTTAAAAAGGAAACCTTAAAAAAAAAAATTCATGGATATTAAAGTATAAAATGTAGACTTTTTATTTTGCGTTAGCCAAGTAGAAATGTTGTTATTGTAAGTTTTTATTTTCATTGTAAAATAACCTTTAAATGTAGGTTGTGGAAATACACTCTGTCACCTTATAGAAGAGCACATGGTAAACATTTAATTGTAACACAGCTCTAGAATTATTATTTCTGCCACTTAGGAAACAAGCAAGAACACTTCAAACTACAAATTCAAGGTAGAAGGCCAATACTCTCTCGACAATTTGAAAGGGAAACCAATACCAAGCTATCTTCCAGACCTTAGAGTTATCCAAGAAATCACAGTCACACACAAACAGGTTATAGTACTGTACTAGCAATGATAAATAAGTCAGAAAACCCACAAATATAAAGTGAATAAAATTCTTGAATTTCATTCAGTGCAGTGACCAATAATTTATAAAAGTTAAATCAACTTTGGACTAGTATGTCTTTTAAAAAAAATTAAAGACATCAAATAAATAACAATTACATTTTAACAACTTAATAAAGGCTTGATTATATTTTTTTCTAAAAAAAATATTAATCTTTATAACTCATCTCAATAACTTTATTTAGAAACTTAGAATAAAAGGATTTTGCATTCTATGTATAAACTAAGCACAATTGAATAGATTTGTTATTGTATTAAGAAATTAACTTAAGAAACTCACACAATCTGTTGTGCTGGATCTTCATAGTGTGAAGGTATAGCATCTAGCCACGATAAAGCTTTTTTCTTGTACTCTGACTTGGGAGGCGCTTCTGAAATCCTGGGACCCTGAACTTTGTGTATTCTGACCAGTTCTTTGGCTATCAATCTACAAGAAATGCATTAAAAATTTACAATAAAGAAAGAAATTTAACTGGCATGAAAACAATAACAATGAAAAATGAACATAATGGTGCAGTGGTGCATTCTTCAGACATGTGCATGTTAGCTTGGAAACTGTGACTATAGGTATTTCATTAAGGTTTAAACTTTCCACAGGGTGCTTAGTAAGAATTTCTTACTTTCAAGCTATTCAGGAAATGTATTGAAATATTTAAACTACCTTGCAATGCAACCAAAATACCTTTGAATTTTAGGATCCCGCACACTCTCTGAATCTAAAGGAATTCCAGGGAAGAAACCATAAGCCATGCCATTATTAAAAGTACAATACAATGGTGGAGCACATCCAGCAGCACTTAACAAGCTAAAAGCTTCAAGCTCCTCCTCCCTGTTGATTAGAATTTCTGATCCTTGTCCATAGATACGTATTAATATTATGTCATCAACGCTATCCTCCAGATAGCCCCCAAACATGCTGTTCATGATGCCATCAGTAAAGACCTAAAGTTTATAATAAAATAAAAGCCAATACCAATTAATGACTTTTTAATGACTGAAGCCCATCTCAAAAATATTTGGTATAATTATCTTTGGGTATAAATATATAAATACAAAAACTGTGTTTAATCTGCTCAGTCAAGTAGCAAGTCAGCTGTTGCAACCAGTAGAGTGTCACATATAAATAAAAATTTGCATACAACCCTAATTTTTAAACCAGTATTAAAATTATTTTTTTAAAAACATTGTCGGTATTATTGTTATTATAAATTATTATTACAAAATATGTGATGGAAAGATTTGCTGAAAAAAAAAAAAAGAAGTTTAAAATTAATTATAACTTAAAACAACAACCAGCTGTTAGCAAAGTGTCACCACCTCAAAGTTGGTACCATAGTATAGAAACTCCAATTTAATGTTGTGAGTGTCATTCAAAACTCATGTTGCCCTAAGGTGAACACTTTCAACCTAGAGTTAAGGGCAAATAGTTACTTGTGGGCAGTCACTACAGTTAGTTGGTAGCAGTCACTTGTTATAGACAGTTGGTGATAGACATTTGAAGGAGTTACTTAGAAGTCAGTTATTGTAAGCAGCCACTAGGAAGTAATTATTGAGACTTGTACCAGAAAGTTATTACTTTATTTGCCAAGTTTTCTATAAAGGATTATTACAGATTATTCTGGAATGGTGTATCATATTCACTATTTTTGTGTTGTTGCATATATTAACCATATTAATTGTGTCTGCTACATTTATGAGAGTCTGTGAACTTATGAATTATTTGGCCTGAAATAGCCTTCAATATAAATGATAACACGAACCCAATGTCACCACCATGCCTACATGTAAAATAATACAGTGACATTCATTGGTGTCAGTAAAAATAACAGTGGTGACATCAAATGGTGACAGAAGATATCCCTTTGGGGGACACAAAGTTTTACTTTGGAAGTATAACATTTTCATACATTCATAATCTACAATACCAGCAAAACAGACTTGAACCAAGAATTAATTGGCAGAATCATTATGTAAATGCCATCAAAAGAAATATTAAAATCTTGCAAATGAAAATAATCCTTGGTAATGTAGTGATGTACAGATATCTAAAATATTATTTTAAGGTCTATATCTAGTACAAAAAAAGTTAAAACAAAGATGGTTTACAAATAAGCAGAAAAAACTTGACAAATCAATTAAGGAAAGTTTTGTGTTCTGTTCTACTTGTTTCAATTAATTTGGATAGTATTAAAGTGCATTTTTAGCGGCCCCCGTAAGGGGAAAAAGCCGCTATTAGGTTTGTGCAAAGTGTCCGTCTGTCACACTCAGGGCGCCGAAACTAGAAGAGATACGAAAAATATTTTTTCACCATTAAATGCGGCTTGAAAAGTTTAGGTGCAACGGCTACTTTTAGTTTTCTAAAAGCAAACCGTTTAATTTATAAAAATTATTATGCAAGCGATTTTTTAATAATAAAACACCAATTGTGAAGCAATTACGTAAATCTAAGGGAGGAAATGTTACTAGAAAAAATGCTCTTGGCATGTAGATATCACGCACATTTTTTAAAATGAATTTCTGTCTGTCTGTCCGTCTGTCAGACTCACAGCGCCAAAACTAGAAGAGATACGAAAAATATTTTTTCACCATTAAATGCGGCTTGAAAAGTTAAGTTGCAATGGCTACTTTTAGTTTTCTAAAAGCAAACCGTTTAATTTATAAAATTAATTATGCAAGCGATTTTTTAATAACAAAACACCAATTCTAAAACAATTACGTAAATGTAAGGGAGGAAATGTTACTATAAGAAATGCTCATCACATGGAGATATCACACACATTTTTAAAAATGAATTTTTAGCAGCGGCTTTCGTGTACTAGCGTAAAGCCCGGAAATGACTTGATTCTAAACTAATTTCTTAAATTTTTTTAAAAATCTGATTTTTAAAAAAAAAATTGTTTAGTGCCCCCATTAGAATGAAACAGGCATATTTTTGTGCGTTTTATCTGTTGGTTGGTCTGTCTGTCACGGTTAGAAAAAAACACTAAAGGCTTTTGAAAATATGATTTAACCTTTACTGTTCTTTCAGAAATACTGCGATAGTTTAAGGATGGGAGCATACAGGAATTGAGCCAGGGACTTAGAAGGAACATCCGAAACATCTTGCGAATAGGCGGATCTGACAGGGATCCGACTCCGACGGGGGCCGCCTCTGAGTTTGTGTATCACACAAACTCTCTTTGTAATCTTGTTATTTTTATGTTAGGTAACTATATATAATATATATATATAATAGGAAAAGTTCAGAAAAGCCAGAGTAAGATCAATGTGTGATTGGATTTCCTGCTTCCAAATAGAAAATGCATTAAATGTACTGTGCATAACTGCAGGATTTTTATCCAGGCATTTGCAAGACAGGTATTGAGCCTCTTAAGCCCTGACTCATGTAGAATTTGATGATGATCAATCCTTTGGAGAAGGAAAAAAAAAAGCAAAAGTAACTTACAAACCAAAGAAATTACAGTTTGTGTATGGGGTGGGGTACGTGGGTTGGGGTTTCTATAAAATTGTTCCTAGAGATAAAGAAAAACAAATTTATTATACTGGGTATTCTTAAAGTTTAGAAATGAGAAACAAAGAAATGAGTTGAACTTGTATCAAGGCTCTAATCTGTCCATGTAAAGTTACAATCTTCATGTTATGTTATGAGTTTATCATTGAATTAAGAGTATGTGTTATTACATTAAGTACTGTTATGACATGATTAGAACATAGATTTATTTCGGGAATAATTAAGGGATAAGTTTTACTTAGTGACGGAAGTGACGAAGAGTTAGATGAAAAATAAGAACGCTTTAGGTCGACTCTAACAAGAAGACGCTATTTTTATTTGAGATTACTTACAGACGGCTAGCACAGAAAGACAGACGAATTCCCTTATTGATTATTAAACGTATTGTAAAGTTGAAGCGATTGTCGACTTACTATATTGCTTGTTCGGCCTTCGTTGGTGTTTTTGAGTTGTGACAGTTACCTCCTGTACAACACCGCGAATAGGCACGCAACAGTACACTGTTATGTTATGAGTTTATCATTGAATTTAGAGTAATATCATTGAATTGAGAGTATGTGTTATTACATCAAGTTCACTGTTATGTTATGAGTTTATCATTGAATTGAGAGTATGTGTTATTACATTAAGTGCACTGTTATGTTATGAGTTTATCTTTGAATTAAGAGTATGTGTTATTACATTAAGTACACTGTGTGTTCTCTTGTATTATGATTTCTACTTGGAAAATGAAATATTCTATTTCAAAAAGAGAAAAGTTCTGTTGGCTATTTAACACTACTCAGCATCCCCAGCATATGAGGTCATCAGATTTCACTTCTGAAAATGCTAAATCCTTTGAATGTGTCTGTCTATGTCAGTGACATTGTCTCAGTGTTCTGTTAACTTACTTTGAAACAAATCTTATCTGTATTCCAGTTTGGTCTGATTTGTTTCAATATTCTCCTACAATCATTTTCAAAACTTGTAACACTTGCTGAAATGTCCAGATCTAGCTTCCTTATTTTACTAGAAGCCATTTTTGTTTGAAGATTGGATTGATCTAGATGTTGAAAAAAAAAGAGATGTAGAATGAAAATATATATTAAATAAAAATCTTCTAATCTATAACATTAGATATATATTAGAGATAGATATATAAATAGATGGATAGAACTAGGTATTTTAAATTACAGACATTTCTTAAAAAAAGAAGATAATTACATCTACCCTACTAGTATTATTTCTCTATTTAGATCTAGTTTCAATCTAGCACATCATGAGTACTAGGAGTATATATAAGTATATTCTTTAAATCATATTTTATTATTACCATTACATCCTAAAGAAATGTTGACTTAATTAATTTTATAACACATAAAACGAAAAAGAGTATTGATGATATGAGCTTATAACCCTAATTTTTATGTGTGGTGAATTTAACACTGTGTATATTGCTTGATTAATTACAAGCAAGAACAAACGCAAAGTAAAGAGTGAAGGGAGGACTTAAATTATTATAGACATAGAATTTCAATAATTCTAAAATAGTGTTATAACTCCAGTGGCAGACTGCATAGGTCAATGTGTGTGTGACCTACTGACACACGATTATACTAAGGTAAATCACACAGGTCAATGGATGTTGAACAATTTAAGGGACAGTAAAAAAATATACTGCTAATACACACAAATATGACCAGTGTTATGGTCATGTGATGAGAAGCCTGTGTGGACCACAGACAGTGTGATAGAAAGGACAGTTGAGTACAGGACAGCAAGGCAGTAAGGACTGTGTTGTACAAAGTGAGTCCTTGAAAATGTAGCTGTATGAGTCTAGAAGTAGACAAAGGCTTGTAGTGTTTAGTAGGCAGTTCTATTGTACAAGAAAATATTTGAATTTGATGTAACCTATTGTGTTGTATTTCATTAAACCGCTACATGTTGTACTTGAAACTCTTGTTGTCAAGTTCTTGTGTTAGATGTGTTGTGTTGTTTAGCAGTGTTAACAGAAGGCCTGGTAGAGAAGATGATCGCAACAATAGATTTGATGATCTGTGTTGAACTATTAGGCCTACATATGACCTATGATCTTTACTCAGTTGCTGTATCATTAAAATAATGTTATTATTAAAGACACTGTGATACACAAGTCACTACACTCTACACTGATACAGTCATACATTGGTAGGCCTACATTGTACAAGACTACACCCATACCCTAGCCCTATCTTATTAATCTTAATCATGCCCTAAGGG
This sequence comes from Biomphalaria straminea, assembly GCA_021533235.1. Classification (NCBI taxonomy): domain Eukaryota; kingdom Metazoa; phylum Mollusca; class Gastropoda; family Planorbidae; genus Biomphalaria; species Biomphalaria straminea. The sequence goes on along the minus strand of JADKLZ010047321.1, from coordinate 13,697 downwards.
GCCTATACTATAGGCATAGGCTAAAGGCATATAATATTAGATAAATTATCATGTTAAAAGTAATGTTAATGTTCGTTTGTAACACACTGCACAGCTACAGACTCAGTCACTGAGACTTCATATTAACTTTGCAAACTTGTTAACTTACCTGAATTTTAGCTCTCAAACTTAAATTAAGTCATTAAGTTTATGCACAAATGTTTTGTAAAATGTTTTGTTTGTAAAATGTTTTACATGTTTCGGAAATTCCTTCAGAGTTGAAGATAGTTATTTCCTAGTCCAAACCTCCCGCAGGACGATGGGATGGGAGCGGGCAAAGTTTGAACCCGGGACCATCGATAAATCGATACAACAGTCCAGCGTGCAAACCGCTCGACCAGGCAGCCATCCTTCATGCGTCAAAGTAAAAATCTATAAGTGCAAAGTGTAGTTAATATTTAAAAGTTAATGTAGTCTGGATTTAAAACCTCAGGAGTACTTTTATTAATGATTTTGAGAGGTAGACTATATTCATCTGGTTTGTTGTTGTACCTTTTTTCAAAATGGGGAACAGTCGGAACACGCCTCTAAAATTATACATTACCTATTGATATTATTAATATTATATTATATAATATATATCCTCTAGTCTAGGACAGGACGTCTAGAGTCTAGGTGAGGTCTAGATTCTACTAGATCTATAAATAATTAATATTCTACATATATTATATATTATATATACCTTACATGAGTTACATCATTTGCCACATACTGACATAGTTTGCAAAGTCGGATAAGCTAGGGAAACTTTACTGCAAACACTAGACTAGTTCTACTTCTAGATATAGATCTACATCTATTCGCGATCTATGCTGGGCCTATAGAGTCTAGATCTAGATATTTTGGACAATATCAGCTGTTTTATTAATTATTCATGTAAGGGATGTAACTCCCAAAATGTAGTATTCATAGACATCTTATCTTATCTTATATAATACAGACGTTACTTCAAAAAAGAAGATGATTACGTCCTACGCGTCATGCATTCAGTCATGCATATTTACCAGTGACTTAAATTCTGCCAAGTCACTGGTTTTCCTGGCTAGCTCAGGCAAACCATTCCATGCTCTAATGGCACTAGGGAAGAAAGAGCATTTGTACAGATTTGTCCTAGCATATGGGACGAGGAATGTGCCTTTATCTTTGTGTCTTTCTGTGTATTTTATTAAGTTTTGTTTTTGTATTTGGAGATTATGGTTCAGTGTTTTGTGTATAATTGCTACTTTACTCTTAAGTCTTCTATCCTGGAGGCTTTCTAAATTTAGTGATTTTACTAAAGGTGTTACTCTAGTGAAATGTGAATATTCGTTTGTTATGAATCTCACTGCTCTATTTTGTGTCTGTTCTAGTTTCTTAATGTTTTCTTGAGTTGAGGGGTCCCAAACAGAGGATGCATATTCTATTATTGGCCTAACCAAGGTTAAATAGCATTTTAGTTTTATGTCCTTTTTTGATTTATAGAAATTTCTTTTAATAAACCCTAATGCTTTGTTTGATTTTTTTATAGTTTCATCAATATGGGGATTCCATGACAGTTTTTCATTTATTATAACACCTAGGTATTTTGCGTTTTTAGTCTGTGTTACTGGTTTACCATGAATAAGATAAGTGGAATTAATTTGTTTTAGTTTTTTTGTTACTCTTAATAACTGACATTTTTCTGGGTGGAAAGACATGCTCCAATTTGATTCCCATTTCTGTAATTTATCTAATTCTTTTTGTAAAATTTCTGTGTCTTGTGTTGTTTTTATTGTCCTATATATTATGCAATCATCTGCAAATAATCTAACTTTTGTTCCTGAACTAATGCAATTTGGTAAATCGTTTATGTAAATTAGAAATAGTAGTGGACCTAAGACTGTTCCTTGTGGTACACCTGAGTTTACTGTTATTGGTGTTGATTTAGAACCATCTATTATTACAGTTTGTTCTCTTCCTATCAGAAAATCTTTAATCCACTGATGCAATGGACCATCAATACCAAAATATTTTAATTTTTTAAGCAAACTATGGTGGTGAACTTTGTCAAAAGCTTTGGAAAAGTCTAGTAAGATAGCATCTATTTGTTCACTATTATCTAAGCCTTTTGAAAAGTCATCAATTAGTCCTATTAGCTGTGTTTCACATGATCTATGTTTCCTAAAGCCATGTTGGCATGTGTAAATATAGACTGAAAAAAGGAAGTAACTTTGTGTAACGTGAAAACATGTATATCTATTGAATTCGGATTTCCGAATTATGAAAAATTTAAAAATTGCATGATCTTCAGTCCTAGAGATTAAACAAAATTTATAGACATAAAAATAAAGTACACACATAATTCTCTATTAATGGCCAGTCTAAAGTTATTTATGCCTATAAGGTAGTATTATAATACTAAATATACATCTAATATATAAAAGGAAAACAAAGGAGTATGTATCAATGTATGTATGTATGTATGTCCCCGTATAGATATCAAAACCGTTTCACCGATCTTGACAAAACTTGACAGAAATGTTCCCTGGTTACTAACTTAGACCTGTGTGTATGAATTGTAGCCCTAAAACAAACTTAAAACCCTAAAAAAAAATAAAGTTGCCCAACTCTATTACAGCTATAGCCTACTATTTTAATGGATCTATGCTTTGTTTACAAATGTTGACATGAGAAAAGATCGAAAGGATTTAGATCTAGATCTAATTTTAAGAACTACACTTTGCACTTATAGATTTTTACTTTGACGCATGAAAATACAAAATATAGTCAAATGATTTAATTATTTAACAAAATTAACCTTCGAATTTGTGTTTCAAAAGGATTTTTACATACATTCATTCTTTGTATCTGCGAATATAAAAATCCTGTTGAACATACTTTCATTAGACATTACCGAAAGGTTACACATCTCTCTATTCCTAGATCTAGGTCTAGGTCTAAAACTGTAATTCAACTCAAAGATTATAAAACTTCTCTTCGTAAAGATAGTTTTAAGCTTTAACACATGAACATACTAATTATAGTCCATTCATTTCATATTTTAATCAAATTAACATTGAAATTTGTTTTCTAAAGCATTTTTACATGATTGCAACTATTATCCTAATATCGCGTAAATTAAGGTCAATTTGCTATAATTAGCTCCATTCATATTTTTTTTTAATGTGAGATCACGCATTCGCTTTACTTACAACCATTATTATTTTCTTTAATTGTTTCTAATACACTATATCATTGACTACATCAGCAATACGCAAGTTAAGACCCGCGGGCAACGGGTAATATCTGTCTAGTAGATCTATATTATGTAATGTAGCTTTGGTAACACATATCAGTGTAACCGTTCCTATATTCTTATTAGTAGTACAAAGTGACAGAGCCTCGCTCGGTTGAATAATTTGTTTAGGAAAGATGTATACATGAAGTCATTTTGGGAATATTAGAATAGAAAGTTTCTTTGGTCCTCCAACAGTAGGCTATAGACACAGCACACGTCTATCGTTTTACATTGCAACTTTTTTCGTAACATATTGGTCTGCTATTGGTTTGGAAGAAATTAAGTCTTTGCGGTGTAACTTCTAAAATTGTTACGTTCAGACATTTGATATTGCAATTAGATCTAGTAGGCCCCTGTATTCATTATGGCTCTGAAGGAACATCCGAAACATGTAAAACATTTTACAAACATGTCATGCTAATGGACTCGTCCGCCTATAAGGCTGTGTACAAAATGGGCCGCTAGGGACGTCGCCAAAATGGACCACATTGTAGGACAGTAAGTCTGTAAATGAGTTCATAAATTCATATAGGCCTTTTTTCTCTCCATTTTGAAATTGATTCGGACACAATCAAAAGCAATGTGTTAGCGACTAATTTGTTGATGTATGTAGTATTTGTAGGCCTATAGTCACTAGTATACGATAAAAAGATGGTTCATGTCGCTCCTTTAAAACGTGTTCTGTTTCACCCTTAGTCATTTCAAAGTCATGTAATAAAGTTTTCTATTCGGACTATTTAAGATATAGCGATTGAACTGTATATTGTGTTTTTTTTAAATATAACTCATATCCTCTGATTCTATCTGTATGTTGAAATACAATATATAACATCAGCTAACGCATGCTTGAGTTCAGTTTGTTTTTGATGATTTATCAAATTTTACAAATTATAAAGACAGGTACGCAAGATGTGTACCGATAGTAAGTGATGCCAGGGCCTATTATGACATCCACTCTGCTTCCTGTACATAGTAGGCTACCTTACGTAAGTACTGACATGCCATATGGTATTTTGAAACCAAAAATGTAATGATACGAGCTTTCATTGTAAATTGGTTTCATATAGATTCCGAGTGTAGCCTAATGATGTTTGTGTTGATTGAAGTCTACGTATTTCTACAGTAACTTGATGAGAACCCTAGATGCTTGAGAGAAAGACAGGGACAAAGTGCGATATAGAGGAGAGAGAGAGAGAGAGAGAATGAGAGACATAGAGACGGAGACAAAAGAGAAATACAATGTGAAAGAGAGTGGAAAAAGACAGAAATAAGACAGAAAGGGAGAGTGAAACGAAGACAGCGAGAGGAGAGAGAGACAGGAACAGAGAGTTCTATTATCAATTATGATGCAATAACAACACTGATGTTTGAATTTACAACTATATTATATTGACATGGCAAGAAAATGAAAACTAACAGGAGACTAATACTCACTAATAACATACTTGAGAAAAACATGTGAACACTTGAGCATACTGAACAGTAGAACAAGAGAGACTACAAGTTAGCAGTACAAGACAACACACACACACACACAACACACATAAACACACATATAAAACAGAGAGAAGAGTGTATAGAGAGAGACGGAGACAGAAACTCAGACAGATACAGACAGAGAGAGAGAGTGAGACTATGAAGAGAAGTGGGGGAAGAGGTTATACAGAAGAAAGGGAGAGGAATAAAGGAGAGAGGGGTTTAGAAAGAGACAGACAAAGAGTGGAGGGAGACAGAAAAAAAAACAGAAAGGATAAGGGCCTATATATAATAAATATATATATATGTATATATATATGTAAATACCGGTCTTCATATATTCATATAGAAAGATGAAGAGACAAAGTTCATCCGCTCCTCTCACCAGAGTTATACGAGTCTTTCTGTGGCAGTTTACATCTTGAGAGACCATCTTTTCTTTTGTCAACTTCTCATTATGTAGTTTGGAGGGCATCCTATTTTCCTTAGGAGTTTGAAAAGGCCACTTCTGCTGACCATTGTTAAAGTCTTTAGTCATATTAACAAATACGATGTATAGTGGTCTTTATCTCTCTCAGAATTTTCTTCTACAGTAGTCGTAGAGAAGATATAGTGGATCTACCGCTCAAGAATCCACATTGAGACTCCGGGTAGACTCTAGAACAGTGGTTCTCAACTTTTTAGCTGCGCGACCCCTTTTTGCAATAACCCCCACAATGCAGCGACCCCAACCGTAAAATCATCTGTGTTTTTGCTAATGTTAAAAACTGAAATATGCTTATAAGTAGATGACAAATAAATGACATTGTGTCTTTATGACTTGCATTTGTCTAATTTTCAATTGCGTTTTCACCAAAGTCAAGTTTTATACTTAAGTGGCAATTTGAAAAGCATGACGAAGCTTGGTTAACAGCATGAGCAGTTGTATCCTACATGCGACAATTTGTGAAAAAAAGCCAAAATTTCAATGTGAACGTTCAACTTCTTAATGTTTCGCCAGATCAGAAATTCTAGGGGCAGTAGAGAGAAAGGTGGTAGATGCCATTGCCCCCAATTGTTTTGACACACGCTATTCTTTTGAAGTTGTTTAATGTGTGGAGAAATTAGACAATTTGTGTCAAGAAAATTTAAAAAAAAAATTATGCTTAACTTTTAGGCTACTTTGTTTTTCTTTATTTCAGTTCAATAAAAATCAAATTCCATGCCTTCAACTGCGTCAACGAGTCTGTAATCCTTTCCTAACAGTTAATTTGTTTAAATTAATAACATTTTAATATCTATATTTAACTTATAGTCCTAATTGCACACGCAATTTGTTATTACTTTATACTAAAGAACAACAAGATACAATATTATAAAATAGTTTATTATATACATATATTTTACAGTGTCACCATTTTTTTTACAGAAAGCTCAAGTTTGGATCAATGGGCCTGCATGTATTTGCATATTATTTATTTGAGAGTTTAGACAATTGGGTAGCTGGCCATGGTGGCAATACCGCATTGGTTTTTCTTGTTTCTGGTCATACGAATGTAGCCTTCCTCTCCCCAGGACTTGCCCCAACTGAAACAGAGAAACATTTGAAGAAATTAAAAAACTATAAGTATAGAAATAAATATCTACATTCAAGTATAAGTGGGCATAGACCTAAAATAATCCTTGATTGTTTTGATCATCGCTAGAATGTAGAATTGTGTACATAACAGATTACTATCAACCAAAGTGTGCCTTTTGTAAGACGAAACCAACAGATTCAAGTCAAAGTTTTGAGTTACCTGTTCTTGACAATCCAGAAGTCTTTGTTTCCCTCAGCCCCGTATCCTACAGCCAGAACACCGTGATCTAATTGAGTACTGCTGCACTGTCTCTCGTTGTAGATACCTCCCTTGTACAACTGGAAAGAGTTGTGGCTGGCATCGATGGCGACACTGATTGGGCCAATCTGGAAGCAAGAGAAAAAAAAAGTGTCAGCATAAGGTTTAGAGAACAGCGATGAGAATGCCCTAGAGTCTAGAAGATGAATGAAGTAACTAGATGAACCCTGGAGAAAGTACTGGCAGACGAACAGAGGGACAGGAAAGTTTGTTTCAAATATTTTCGAAGTCGGTGCCAACTAATAAGACAAGTGACTCAAAATATTGAGAGTTGTTAACAATAATATTTCAACAACTAGGACAATGAGCTTAAAAGAAAGATTACTTCGGAAACAAATCAAACTTATGAAATCATTTGTCACATCTTTTTTTTAACAACGATTTGAAGCTTTTATGACAGAGGAAGATGTTTCTCGAGACTTCTAAATATTTCATGCATATAAAAAAAGTAAAGAAAATTGTAATATAGAGCCAAACTTTTAAAGAATTCTTTTGAGAATACGTTTAGTTTTGTGAAAGTAAAATAAAAAAAGTCAGCCTTATTAAAATTTTTAAACCATTGTGCATTGCACCGTAGAGCATGACGAAATGAAAGTAACAGACATTCGGTAAATAGTCTGATCATTCGCAGATTTATTGAGAGAGCAAAAATATTATAAAGTAAAAAAAAAGATGGGGAAAAATGTATCAGTGGATTTCATTTAAACGTACTCTAAGGCAAGGAATATATATATATATAGTAAAACCAATTTGACTTGTGCATAATTAATGAACCTAACTCACTGAAATAAAAACAATATTGTATTGCTTTTATAGATTATTTTTAGCTACAGATGCTTACAGTGGCAACAGCTTCTTGCAAGGCATCCTCACTTCCACTTGTTACATCCTTGAAGGAAGTTTCAGTAGCTCCAACATT
>JADKLZ010047320.1:21723-54307 GCA_021533235.1 Biomphalaria straminea | reverse complement strand
TGAAACACGGATAGAGAACCAGAAGGAGTGTCCCCCAACGTTGAAACCTAATTGCTTGAACTAGAACTATTTACCCCCTTCCCCCTCTATCTATGGAGGTCAAAGGGCATGAATTCAAAAACCTTCATTGAAAGGTTGTCCTCGGGAAAAAAAAAAGGGGGGGGGCGAGATTCAAATGTATTTTCAAGTTGAACAAAGTCTTAGTCCTGTTGACACAAGAGTAGATGTCTGTTAAATCCAGAAGGGGGGGGGGGGGGGGGGTTGTGCCCCACACACCCGCTACTTTATGTACAACCAGTTAAGACTAAACCTTGAGTCTACTACATCAGTGGACAAACGAGACAGAACAACGAAGTATCTTCAAAAAGCACAAACTTTATTTTTGATATTTGTTCTGTAACAAATATTTTGATCTTGATGCCATGCCACAATGTTTTGGCTGGTTCTTTTATCTAACATTCTGAATACAACAATAGTACATGAGATAATAATACATAGGTCAGTACTGGAAGAAGTTAGCGCAGCATGCAAGGCCAAACACACAGGGGCATCTACTGCAGCTTGTCTCAAACTTGTATTTAGTCCCCAAGTATCTGTAGAGTTACTCTCACATGTTCATGTCTAGCAATTGTTCACTGAACTGAACTTTTGACCCCTTCCCAACAAAACCCCTCTAGCCACTCCCCTAAACAAATACAAGATTAAGAAAAGCTTCAGAGTTCCTGACTCGTGCAGCAGGGGTTACCTTTCTTACAACAGTTTCTACTCAACAAGTTCAGTCTTAGTAATGCAGGGTATATACATTCAAACTCAATGACTAGATGGGAATCTATTCACACACAACTCTACACTCATGTTTATAGTATTCCAATACAAATGTAACAAAAAAAAATTGTGCAAATAATTTGTTATTGAATGATTGCCTTACAAAAATCCATACATAAAAATCTTCAGCCAATGATACAATATTCAATTAATGTATTTCTATAGTGCTAGATATGTTAGTTACAAGATGGGCAGAGAGAAAGAGAGAGAGAACTCTTACCCAGCTTAAGATGAACACATCAAGATGTCACATAGCTTTTGTTACATATTTAGACAAAACCAAAAACAATAGCTTTAGAAGACTAGGAACTAGATCTAATGGGGTTAGAACATATTTCTTATGTGCTGTTGTACAAATGTCCTTAGTCCTGTATTTTTTTTTTGTAACGCACAACAGTAAAACAAATTTGTCACTGGTACCAATATTATTATTATTATTATACATTTAAATTTATGTTTTGAATTTAAAAAAGGTCTATCCTTAAGTTCCAATACAATAACATAATGTCTATTAAGTAAGAGTTCATTGTTGACAAAGACATATATAAAATAAACTGTATGTAGACATACACACTTGTGTTAGATAACATGAATGAGGCAGAAAAGCAAAAGGTCTCATTTTTCTATGTACATTTTATGAATAAACTTTTGCACCAAATTAAAGGGACATGATCTTAAAACAACTAAGGGATGCAATCCAGAAAACAAAAAAAATGGGATGTACACAAAAGGAAGCATAAAAATGAAGGAAGTTCATTATGAAACAGCAGCTATTTAGTTGGCAAGTCAAGTCAGAGCTCCCCAATCAAAAGAATAATTAAGATGTATAATTAAACAATTGTTCTAGAAGCTTCTGGGGTACAGTGAAAACAAATGGAACACAATCTCAAATCTGTCAACAATAAAGAAATGACTGTTCATAAGACCCTAAAAAATAATACTAAATGCAGAAAGTATGTAAGGGTTGTTTTGTTGACAATGCCCTTCTGAATACAATCATAATGTCAACTTGAATTAACATTTCAATAGATCCATCATCATGTGAAAAGATATTTGTTCTAAAACTACATCATCATCTGTACATGTAAGTGTACCATTCAATAATCACTAAGTCTCTAGGTTTATGCCATGTTCACATTAGATCACTTATGACAAGCAAATGTTGGCATACAAGATTTTTAAAAAATCATTCTCATTTTAGGTATTCCATATTACTCCATCAGGATATATAATGTTGCAAACATACATTATATCAAACTTAAGGATGACTTTTTTTTTTCAAACAATTATTATAATAATTTTTCACATCAGTTAAAAAAAAACAACAAAAAAACTTAAAAACTTAAAAGTCTAGAAAGTTACAAGGAAGGATTGTCATTGTTCCTGACAAGAAAATATCCACTGATAATTGTTCTTTATTTAAGAGCTACAAAAAAAATATGTTCAATAGTTTCTTTGAAAATCTCAAGTTTCAAAACATTATTAATAAATACTAACCAAGATATTAAAAGTATAAGTCGACACAAAAGTAAATTACTTTTTTCTTATTGATTAGATACAAATTATAAAATATTTTAGCCATCTTTAGAACCATTCATTTTGTGGGCTACCATCACAGAAAAAGAACAATAAAGAATAGTAACATCCTACTCTTTGTATCTCTAGCACTTCTAAAAATGTGCAAAGTTCAACTTTGACAATAAACACAGTTATCAGTTTACAAATACAAATGTGTAAATGTATAAATGACATAAGAAACAATGAAAGTGAGAGTTTGAGAAAAGAAAAGCAGGTTTTCAAACATTTAAGTAGGTGACCAAGTCTTTACCCAAAACAAGAACATTGTTTGTATTGCCCCAACATAATATCAAACAATTGCATTTTTTTTAAATAAATAAACCCATTTAAACTCTACACTTTCACCTCATTTATTCAAATGTTGAAAAAAAAAAAAGAGAAAACATCTTGAACAACAATTTTTTAAAACCAAGGTGAAATACTGTTATGAAAAACATTGCACAAAGTTGAGGTTTTCTAGTGTGTGTGTGGCATGTCAACTATACCAGTGCAATCCATACAAATTATAAAAATTACTTAGGAAATAAAAATGTATAGCTTGTTTAATCGATGGTCACGAATAGAAAAGGGATTGTTTGGGGCATAAAGAAATATTTATAGGACGGAATTCAGCAATGTTTAAACTTGTATTTACATAAAATACATGCATAAGAGCTAACTTAAATGAAATACTATTAATGATAAGCAAATTAACTTTGGATACATTCTTTTTAATAAGTGAAGTTAAATGTTTCTAAATTTTAAAAAAAAGTATCAAAAGTAAACCAAAGAAATTTGTTTTCAGTCATAACACTTTTTTTTTTTTTTTAATTTTCACAAATAAGAACACAGTAGAATAGTAATGTTACAAATACAAATATGCTTGTATAAGAACTGGTTTAGGACTCCAATTGTGGTGTAGTATAATATTCCCATTCAATGAGTTTTGAGGTGGGGGGAGGTTGGATAGTAAAATTGTGTTATAACATTAACTTACAACACATGACCTTGTTTTCAGATTCATTAAAAATATCACTGACCTATAAAACACTATTCACACTACAGCATTTATTCTGCAGACAACAAACACTTTCCTTTTTTTTTGTTTGCTCCAATCAATTAAAAGTCTTGTGAGATGTCTATCTTGAATAGCTCATCAAAATTCATCATGTTTGGTCAGAGCCTCTCCAAAGTCTGTAGCCTGGCTGCCAACAAATAAATCATACTTGTCTAGGATTTCTTCTTTACTTAATTTGCCATCCTGTAAATAGAAAGAATAGTCTGACTGTAAGAGATCAAATATCATCTGGTGTCAATGTCTTAGTTTCTCTAATTATTTAACTCCTATTTGATGATTAGAAATACTAAAAGTGGTGAAAATAATCCAGTGGTCTCTTCTATAGGTGACATGTTTACAAAACAACGCCATTATCTAAATAGACTGCATGCCTTGTGACAGAGTTTGTACCAAAGATTACAAACGAAGAGTGCTTTGACTAGTGACCTAAGAGTGAGTACAACTGTGAGACAGCTGCAATGTCTTTCATTCTAAAACAGACAAGAAAGAGACTAAGAGAGTTGCTTGACAACAGCCATGCCATGAAGCTTATATATATATATCTACCTGATTGACATCGGATTGAAATATCAGGTGTTTAGCCTCTGCTTTAGAGTGATCATAATCATGAGGTATTATCCAGTCCATAACCTCAGCCTTGTCCATTTTACCATCCTTGTTTTTATCACGGTAATTGGAAAATTGCTCGCGTTCTGACTTAACCCAACTAGGCTCTTCCTGGCCTTCTTCCTCAGCACTACGGGGCCACATGTCACCTATAGACAAGAGAGTATGTGCAAGTGTGACCAAATGAGAGATATTAGTATTTTCATGAATGCAAGATTTGTACTACATTCTCATCCACATAAAGAAGTAACTTTTTTTTTTTTTCCAAAAAATTTGGATTTAAAACTTTATCCCACAATAAAACCTTGTTATAGAAGAAACTTTCTCATAGATCAAAAAACTTGTAGCAATACACATCCTCAAAGCCTAATATTTCACTAAATGTCATCTTATACTGGATATAGAAGTAGTCTAAGCTTTGGCACGCAATTCATCTTACTTTTTAAATATTAAAAAGTAATTTTACCAAGGCCATTAAGGCTGCATTTATTTTAAATTGTATTAGTAGTTAAATATTTTTTATGCAATATAGAAGATTGCTTAGACAAGTATTATTTAAATTTAGAAAATTCTGAAAACAAAACTTATCAGCCAACATGATAGGTAGTAACTAATTAATGATTTATAATTAAAAAAAAAGGAAGCTTATGTATTCAGCTTGGATAAACTTAGTCCATCAACTACAAAAAGCTTTGTGCATCATTGTATCTAACAAGTTTTTTGTTTAGAGTAGAATAAAGAAATAGTTCACTATAAAAGTATAACTTCATGTGAATGATCGGGCAGTACAACTTGATTCACAGTCACAAACCCCATTTTCATCTGAGGATCTGATCAAATGTGTAGCCTCAGCTGAGCTGTGGTCATAGTCCTCTGGTATGATCCAGTCTCTTATCTCCTGCTTATCCAGCTTTCCATCTGCATTTTTATCACGGTACTGCACAAATTGTTCCCTCTCAGACCTGACCCACTCAGGCTCTCCTTCTCTGTTGGACTCCTCATCTTCCTCATCAGCATCATCATCACCCCAAATATCATCTACACATTAAATGCATTATAAAATATTTTCAAAACAAAAAAAAATGTATGACATATTTAGAAATTCATGGAGCACATTTTAAATTTAAAGACAAAGATCATTAAAACAGACAAAAGAATTTTAGTGACTGATAACTTTGCTTAGCAAAACCAAAAGATTTCAAAACTGGTTGGACTAAGGAGCCTCTATTTGAGAAAAAACAAAAAAAAAAAAACAACAACAACAGAAGCTTAGTATCAGCAGGATAATATTTTACCACTTATGTCTCATCAATATTTCTGTCAGCATATTACTATTTGAAATACCGGTAAATATATATAAGTACTAAACAAGTTGAATATTTAGAACTGAAACATTTGACTTGTCACTTACCAATATATTCTTGAAGACTAATGTATCCATCCCCATCTTTATCAATATCTTCTAAAGTTTCCTGAAAACAAAAAGTTGTCACTGTTACAAGTACAGCAACTTAAGCTTGAATAAGTGAAAAATAAAAGATCAGTGATGAGCAAACATACTGCTTTGTAAACATGTTCTGATTTGTGTTTGTCAGAGATATCACATGTCTGTTTGCATTGAGGAGGACGACTTGAAGTTTATCCTACATTTTAGAAAGCACTAGATGGCTGCAAGCATTTCTTACTCCATTGTCTTCTCAGTCAGTAGGAACAATCAGGATCTTAAAACAGAAACTTATCTAGAGGTCTTGTAAAGGTTAGACATAATTTCAACTCTAAGTTTCCTCTATTTTTTTTTTAAACAGCTAAATCTAAAATGCAAGTTTTGTGTTTTAATTAGCAGACCAAAGAGTACTATCGTGAAGACAGTCCACAAAATAAAAGTCTAATGGTTACACTTTAAATGTCATTAATAATAGAACAGTTTAAACTTATTTCATAGAAATAAAGTTTTATTTGAAAATAGTATTGATACATACATTCCTGACTAAAACTTTAATTTAGTAGCATAGCACAGTAAGTTTACTTGGACTGAACCACTGAATGGGCAATAATCAAATGTAAAACAGTATGATTTGCTTATAATTTTACTTCAAAAATTATTGTTTAATTATATTTTAAAATATATATCAAAGCATACAATGTATCTATGGTTTCTAAAATAATAAATATTGGTAATCAGATGAGGGGGGCATGGCATAAGTATGTATTCATCTCAACTAGATCTTTCATGATGTATTCCTATCAACTAGATCTTTCATGGTGTATTCCTATCAACACCACATACTCACATCAACAACTATGCCTCTCATGTGTTCAGCTTCCTCAGGATGAAGAAAATCCTGAAATTCTTCTTTTGTCAGTTTCCCATCTCCATTCTTATCAGCCTGGTGCCATCTTCTTCTGTCTCTCTGGATCATGTCTTTGTATTCAAAGGTTGGGGAGCCTTCCACTGGGTCTAACAAATAATTCAAAAGATAAAAGCTATGCCTTAAAAAATTTGCTAATATTTTATCATATTTGTGTTATAAGCACCATAATGTATATTCTGTTTCAGAGGCACATCATGTTTAAATAATGTACACATACAATTTAAGAAAAATATTGTAAATGACAAAATATTGTGAAACCAACTTTTACATGTTGAGGCTAACTAATCTTTTGTGAATACATGAATGTGATTAGAGTTTAGCTTGACTCATTATACTTTAAAACATTCTGAAATAGGAACAGTGATACAACAATTAGATAATGGTAAGTAAAATCAACCAGAGCCAATAACCTACCGTCACTGTAGCCAAAAGTACGTTTCTGATAGGACTCCCAGGTGAGTGTATTTTCAGCATCTGGTTCATGGTCTTTCCACATTCTGTCAGTGTCTGTGACAATATACCTTCTCTGGACATACTGGATCCATTCCTTGAGCTCAGCTTCTGTTACTTCCCCATCTCTGTCCTTGTCAATCTTGTCAACAATAATGCTGTTAACATAAACAAAAATAATGTTACAACCAATATATATATTATATACTAAAAATAAAAAGTAATAAAAATTTGCTCTGAAGGACATTTCAACTTGTTTCTTTGGACAACAATAATAGACAATAATTAGTGGTGAAAATAATGGCAACCCATGGAACAAGCATGCTGACTGCAGAACAGCTCAAACACCTAATCAATAAAAACATCAAATAGATTTAAAAAACTTAATAGTACAGGTCTGGAGATGTTCTTCAATATGTGACAACCCATCACACAAACTTCCTCTCTACAGTAAACATTTGAACTTACGAGAGACGCTGCTTGCTTTCTTCTGGTGTCAGCTGATCAAATGTCTCTGCTTCTTCATGGCCTAAGAAAGCATCATGATCATAGTCAGGATTATGTTCACCATGAACTTCGTGAGGTTCACTACTCAGAGGCTGGGGAAAAAAAAAGTACACTGGTTAATTCTAAAAGGGGAGTCAACTTCAGTAAGAAAACAAACTATTAGAAACTCTTATTTACAATTTTAATATTACTTCTGAAAATAACATTGACATTTTTTTGTAAACTTATGAGACAGGTCACTTCTTGAGAAAAAAAAATTTGGAATAAATCTTTGAGAAAACTAAATACTTTCAATGGAATAAAAGAAAAATGATGATGAACTTTAATTCAAACATTGAATTTTTAAATGCAATCCCACTTAACAAATATTACATGCTCTGCTTCACCAATATACTGAAATCTTCAGCAAACTAATTGAGCTTCACCTTTTCCTGAACACGTTGTTTCTTGTCAGGTATAGCACTGCAATGCACGCTGGCAAGTGTCACGACAACAAGAAAAAATACATACAGCTTCAAGGATTGATTCGACTTGGACATTTTCACCTGTGAAACATAAAGAGAATAAAAGTAATGTCAAGAAGATTAATTTATTGAATAATGACACTACAAGTGTTTACTAAACACAAGACTGATGTGACTGTGATGTATGACAATATAAGCCTCACAAATAAATGTTCTAGAGCTCAAGGGAAAAAACAAACACACCAAAGCTTATAAAGAAATAAGCTGAAGCAGCCTGGAGGAATATAAGAAATGATGTAAAGTTGGCTTTACTTCTATTAGTAACCAGGACACTATGTATATATATATAATTATATATATGCTATTTTATAAAGACTAGCGACAAGCCAAAAAAAAAAAACAAACAACAAAACAACTGACTAAAGTTAATCATGGTTGAGTTCACTAACTGACATGGATTCTATTCCCTAATGGCACTATTTCCAAATAAATATATAATAATATGTAGACTATCGTTCTGAAGACAACGAGAAGGTAGAGAGCGGCACATACTGTGACCTATGTTAGTGGCAAGCAAGTGAACCCTGTAGGAACATTAAGACATTGACAGCAAAAGTGAACCTTGTACGTTAGTGGAAGGTAGTGGCGGCAACAGTAAAGCCTGAACTGAAGGCCAGATCTTAATGAATTCATAGCCAAGATAGACATATTTATGTTCATTGTGATCATCTTTTTTTATCACATCTCAAGACTAGATCTAGATAATGTAAGCTGAATTCTAGACTCTCTAGTAGATTATAGAATCATGAGAATGCGTAAGAGTAACAGTAGTAACACTAGATATAGATTCTAACTGTAAGTAAATTTAGTAAATATTATAATCTATCGACTATAGAGTGCAGAGATCTAGAATCTAGATCTATATAAATATAGATTATTAAATTATAGATCTACTCTAAGTATCTTGAAAGATTAATCTACATTAATCTATATCTATACAGTGAGTATACATGATTACTATACTACCATTTCTAGAATCTAGGGGTAATGTATCATTTGGTGGGTGGGGTCCCATATATTGAAAAAAGATAGTATCAGAAGTTAGGTAGATCTAAATCTAATGACTAATCTGTAGAGGGACTAAAGCTCTTCAACTATACTGTTACTATACTATACTATTATATCTAGATTCTTCTAAATCTATATTACAAATTATAGATCTAGATCTAGTATTAAATTAAGTATATTAATTTAGACTTTAGAAAATTTAGATTCTAAATTTACTAGGACTAGAGATAGTAACTATTCAACTATTGTGACTATTGTCAGTATTGACAGTGAGTTTAACATTTTTAATAATTTATAACATTTATGATATTTGAATTAAATTATATTCCGGTATCTAGATCTATAATAGTAAACTAATTATTAAATAATTAAATCTATTCGAGTGTACTGTCGCTGTCAAGTGTCATAGAGTCTAACTAGTCTAACTCTAAGACAAAACTCTAAGTCACTTAGATTGTTAGAGTTAGATGTCTTAGACTAGATCTAGTCAGTCAATGAAAGTAAAAGCTAGATTTCTATGTAATGAAGTAACCGGTACAATTTATAAAAACTTGCTTTTTAAAGTTAATGTAAACACTGCTAAATCCTTGTGAGATATAGATCTAGCGATAACGAAACTAAGTTTGATTATCGATCACAGTAAAGAATCTTATGTTAGATAATACAAAAATCAATCTCACTAAGTGGGTCGTTGTACAAAAGATTCCACGTACTAAAGCGTAAAATAAAATAACAAATTTATTTTTCACTGCTACCAGCAGAAGAGCTCCGACCAATAAAATCGCTTCAAAAATTACACGTGACTTTAAAAAACCAATAGAAGCCTTGCCAACGTGGCCTGTGTGTTTCAGCAGCCAACCAAAGAAAAATATTGTACGGAGTCTGCTGCGTGGCAGGAAACACGATTTTTTCTCCGCATTGTCAAACGTAATCGAGTCTTCATTCTACCTCACCCCTTAATAAATTTAAAGATAACCTAAATTAGGTTCCCCAATTTATTAATCCCCTGAGTTATACAGTTTAATTCAAATCACGAAAATGAACATCACGCATCCCCGATAAGGCTATTAAATCCTAGTCGTATGCCTTCTGTTACATAATAATCTATCTAAATCTATTTTTCTACTAGAGGTGATACATACATGCCTTGGCACTTAGATCAGCTCTTTAATTCTTTCCTACCATCTGACACAAGGGCGTGGGGAAGGGTATGAAATATGTGTTTCTTTTTTTTTTAGTGATGTAGGCCTAACCATGTATGAAGGGCGGGTGTTTTTGTAGTGAAGGGTTTCTGTTGAAATTGTCTGTCGTAATTGAAGTGATTAAAACAGGACTGGTGTGAAAGCTGGGAGGAGATGAGCAAGAGATGTGAGACAGAAAGAACGTGATTTTCTTGAAATAATCATTTCACTTTTTCTACATGCATCTTCTTCAGGAACTATTAAAAGTTACATTAAGTTTTTATTTTATCAAGAAGTTAGTCGAATGTTTTCAGAGATATATCCTTGAAGCGTTTTCTTTGTCCACCTTTTGATCACTTACCTTTCTTTAGTTGTCCATAAAATGAATCTTTTAAGGATGCGGGAGTCTTCCAATCCTGAAGACATGGTCTGCCTAACGCACATGAGACTGCATTAGCATTGTATGGATGTTTCGCAGACACGCTCTTCAGAGTACATCACTGTCAAGTATTTTGTCTTGCCATTTAACATTCAATATTTTACTGAGGCAGACCATAATATGTGGGCGGTTCAGTTTTTGTCCATGTTTCTGAGGCAGACCATGTGGGCGGTTCAGTTTTTGTCCATGTTTCTGAGGCAGACCATGTGGGCGGTTCAGTTTTTGTCCATGTTTCTGAGGCATAGAGCAACGCGGTATGAATAATAGCCCGATAGACACTTAACTTAGTTATTGTATTCTATTCTATTCAATAAATTTTTAGTCTACCATGGGATGCATGGAGACGCGGTGTTTGAGCGACAAAGCGCTTGGCTTCTGAACCGAGGGTCCCGGGTTCGAATCCTGGTATTTTGGGATCTTTGGGCGCCTCTGAGTCCACCCAGCTCTAATGGGTACCTTACATTAGTTGTGGAAAAGTAAAGGAGATTGGTCGTTGTGCTGGCCACATGACACCCTCGTTCAGGGGCGGACTGGCTATGTGGGCATTCGGGCAAATGCCCGGTGGGCCGGTAGTTTACCTAAAGGGTCTCACGAATACATTTCGTCACATATTGAATTGTTATAGGTTTTCTAATATTCCCTTAACAAAGTGGCCCTCTGAGCGTCGTGTTTAAAAAGAGTCTTTTACAGACTCAACATTGTAGGTCCTAATACTAATTTATTTTAGCATATTTTCCGAAATAATGTAATAGTCTACATCCGTAGACAGTGCTAGTGTAGGCTTCATCTTTTTCGGGCCTACACACTAAGCGATGAAAAAGAACATAAGGGCTATATTTCTTAAAAAAATATAGAGCATGCTTACAGTTAAGGATACATGATTAAACTTAACATAAATATTTTGTGGACAGGTAGGCCTGTAATTGGAGGCCCATCGTATAATATACAATTTATGGGCCGAAGTGTTATAGAAATGCCTGGGCCGATTTTGACACCCAGTCCGCCCCTGCCCTCGTTAACCGTAGGCCAGAAACAGGCGGCTAATGAATAATGCCGTTTTTATTTATCGCGCGTAGGAATGGCGTTTTCCATATTGAATGACACCCCAAAATGACTTTTTTTTCTATATAATTCCGTATATTTTAAGGACTTTTTCGTATATTTTGCAATTTCGGGAGATTTCCAGGAGCTCCTGGTAAATCGACACCTACACCTACGGTCGACTAGTTGTGACTATTTCACCACACTCGGATTGAATAGACCACCATGTAATCTGTAAATTAGATTTAATCCGTTACTATTCATGTATCTAAATGCATATGTCAGCATAGCGGAGAACATGCTACTGAACAGTGTGGGTGTCCCAAAAAACATGTCAGAGTAGTTCCTGGTTCCTTTCTGAAGCCGTAATGGCTTTCTGGTAGTAGTCCTTAATATAGATGATACATGAGGCGATATAGTAAGATACATGCAAGGATTTGAGGTAATCGAGAAAAGAGATATTCTTCTGTTGTCGCAGATTAGGCGGTTTGTTTTGGGCTTGTACAGATGGACAATTGTGGCGTCTTCTTTCGGTAAAGTCTCTTGTTCTCACACAAGTAAGAACAGCTCGCGAAGTCTTTCAATCAGGGCTTGCCCACCTTTTTACAGATCTTTTGGGGCTTTTCCACTTCCAAGCTGTTGAGCTTCAGTTTACCTCAGCGGAGGGCCTAAAATAGGTGGTAATCCATGTTCCCATGTAATGGTCCTTCCTGTAGTCTCTATATGGCCGCGTCTTTTATAATGGTAGGTGTATTGAAAACCTTTTCAAAGTGCTCGGCCCAGGGTTTCAGGATTACATCCTTATCTGTCAAAAGTTTTGTACCATCAGCATTTAGTAGAAGGGATAAACCTGACAGGTCAAGGTGGACAATGTGACATCCTCATCATCATCAGCACCTTTCACCTGCTCGCCAATAAAGTTCTCTATCGCACCTGTAAGCAACTTTTCTTCATTCTTGTTTTCTGATATTCTGGCCGTGTTTAGCCTTTTTGAAGGTTTAGGTTTCCGAGGACATCTCTTTGGTTGTATCCTAATGGTTTAATTTGGTAATGATAAGGTAATGGTCTGTCCCAAGCTTTGCACCACAGCAAGATTTGGTGACTCGTATGTCTTGATCAATTCATCTGATGATGACGTAATCTATAAGTTGCCAATGTCTTGAGCGGGGATGCATCCAAATGATTCGCTTCCTCGTTGGGAGTCTGAGTATGTGTTCGAGCAGCTTGTGTTCAGCACAAGAGTAGTAATAGTCCGTTACGGTTTAACTGACCTGCTCCGTATTTTGCTAAGACTCCTTTCCAGATTTGATGGTCAGAGCCGACTCTTGTGTTGAAGTCACGGAGAATGAGTAGCTATCTGATTTTGGTATATTACGTAAGGTGGAGTTTAAACCTTCGTACAACTTTGCTATAATCTAGTCATGCATGTTAATTAGACATTTAAACCCTGTCCTTGGATTTCCTGGGCTATTCAGGAAACAAAAACTTTTCATTTCTAATTTTACACACTTAATATTCTGTGAAAAATCTTGAATCTTTAAGACGGTAATGCAGGGGCGGACTGGGTATCAAAATCGGCCCGGGCATTACCATATAAACCGGCCCACAAATGGCATGTCATATATTTTTTTTGGGGGGAGGGGAGGGTTTACCACACTATGTCTTGCGGGCCACATGACCGAAAAGTTACAAAAACAAATTGAAATTGTTCTGAAACTATTTAGGTAGAAACATATAGGTTAAATACTTAATTAATAGGTTTTTAGACAGTTATATATTTTTCTCTGTGGCATTTTACGTCTCTAGAGACGATCTTTTCCCCTTGCAAGCTCTTGTGTGACTAAAGAGGCCAATCCTTGATACACAGCTGCGATCGCAGGTTGGGCATATGTAGTCACCAGGCGCCGTTGCACTTTCACCCTTCTTTCTGCTTCTGTTGTGTATGGCATCTGCAATCAAAGATCCCTCCTTTATGCTCTCTCTCCATGTGGATCTATCTAGTGCCACCTCTTCCCAGTTGCTGGTGTCGATCTTAAAGAGCTTCATGTCCCGTTTGCATACATCTGTATAACGTAAGAGTGGACGACCAGCGGCTCTTCTGCCTTCTATTAGATCGCCATACAGAATATCCTGTGGGAGTCGACCTACTGGCATTCTACGAACGTGGCCAAGCCAGCCAAGGCGTCGGCTGCTGATAACAGAGCGGATGTCCTGGCAACCTGCTCTTTGTAACACTTCCTCGTTGGTTATCTTATCTTGCCACCTTATTTTAAAGATCCGCCTTAGGCATCGGAGGTGGAAGACATTCAGCTTTTTTTCCTGCCATGAGTATGTTGACCACGTTTCACTTCCGTATAGCAAGGTACTCAATACACAGGTCCGGTAAACTAGAGCTTTAGTGCTGTTAGTCAGCAATATGTTGTCCCAGACTCTTTTCTGCAACCGTGACATGGTGGCCATTGCCTTGGCTATCCTGTTGTTAATGTCATTATCCAGTAGAGTGTTGTTGGATATGATGGAGCCAAGGTAACAAAAGTTGTCTACGATCTCTAGTGGTTGGCCATTAATGTTTATTTGAGGTGCAGCATTTGTGTTTTGTACAAGAACCTTAGTCTTGCCCTGACTGATGTTTAAGCCGAACTTCTGGCAAGCAGCAGATAGTTTGTCAACTAGGAACTGTAGCTGGGTATCAGAATCAGCCACAATAGCTGCATCATCAGCATACAGGAGTTCCCTGATGAGTAACCTCCTGACCTTGGTTTTAGCCCGCAGCCTTGAAACATTGAATAGCTTTCCAGAGGATCTTGTATGGAGAAACACACCATCGTTTATGTCGTTGTATGCGTAATGCAATAGACAGGAGAAGAATATGCCAAACAGAGTGGGTGCGAGTACACATCCCTGCTTGACACCACTGCAGACCTCAAAAGGTGCTGATTGGGCTCCATTAAATTTGACAGTGCATTTAGTTTCCTCATGGAAGCACTCAATGAACCTCAGTAATTTGGGAGGGCAACCTATTTTCCTTAGAAGTTTGAAGAGGCCACTTCTGCTGACCATATCAAAGGCTTTAGTCAAATCAACAAAAACAATGTAAAGGGGTCTGTCTCTCTCTCTGAATTTCTCCTGCAGTAGTCGTAGAGAAGATATCATATCTATAGTGGATCTACCACTCCTGAATCCACACTGAGACTCGGGGTAGACTCTAGAAGCTATCACTTGCAGCCTAGATAGTGCCACTCTAGCAAAGATCTTGCCCACTATACTAAGAAGAGAGATACCCCTATAGTTGTTGCAGTCACTCCTATCCCCCTTGTTCTTGTATATTGTGACAATAGTAGCATCACGCATGTCTTGAGGGACATAACCTGTTTCCCAACAACGGCAGAGGAGAGTATAGAGTTCGGGGAGCAGGAGTGATTCGTTGGCTTTAACTACTTCCACTGGGATACCATCACTTCCTGGAGATTTTCTATTTTTCATGCAGTTAATTGCTTTTTTTGAGGTCACTAAGGCTCGGAAGCTCATCTAGGCATTCCAATACTAGAAGATCTGGTAGAGAAGCCAGGGCGGCATCGTCTACTGTATTCTGTGTGGCATAGACATCGAGGTAGTGTTCTGTCCATCGTTCTAGCTGCTTGGTTTGATCTGTAATCTTTTCTCCAGATTTGGATAGAAGGGGGGCAGGCTTTGACACTCCTGGACCCAGAGCCGCTTTAATGCCATCAAACAGAGCTTTACTATTTCCTGAGTAGAGACTTTCTTGGATTTTGTTGCAAGTATCCCTCCAAAAGTTATTTGCACATTGTCTAGCCATTTGTTTCGCCTCTTTATTAGCGCTTTTGAAGGCCTGCAAAGATTTTGGACTAGGCTTTGTCTTGTGAGCGAGGTGTGCAGATCGCTTTTTCTCGATGCAAGGTTCCATAAGTGCTAGATTTGCCTCAAACCAGTCTGCATTTTTGTGCTTTTGAGGCCCAAAGGCGGTGATTGCCGAACTGTAGATTACATCTCTTAATTTCTCCCATCTGATAGAGATATCTTCTTCATCACTTAGCGAGGGGATTGAGCTGTTCAGGAGCTCGCCAAAGAGTGCAGCCTTCTCTGGGTCACCTACATGGTTGACGTTAATTCGTCTAGTTCTAGGTTGAGTGGAAGTATAGGCCTTCTTGAGAAGTAGTTTGATCTTGCTTAGCACTAGTGAATGGTCTGAGTTGCAGTCCGCACTATGGTATGAGCGGGTGTGGATGACACTTTTCAGATCCGTCCTACGGGTGATACAGAGGTCAAGCTGGTGCCACCTTTTTGAGCGTGGGTGTTGCCAAGAGACTTTGTGGCGTTCCTTGCCAGAGAAGAATGTATTTGTTACACACAGTTCATGAGAGCTACAGAACTCGAGTAGCCTTTGGCCATTGTCGTTTATTTTGCCAACACCATGAGGTCCCAAGCATTTTGGCCATGCATCATTGTCATCGCCAACACGGGCATTAAAGTCTCCATTTATATAGAGGTGCTCGGACTTTGGAATGCTTTTAATTACGTCCTCTAGAGCTTGAAAGAATCTGTCTTTGTCCTCTTCCGATGCAGCAAGGGTTGGTGAGTAAGCACAGATTATATTAACTTTGCCTTGCGCTGATGCAAATTTCATGTGTGCTACTCTTTCATTGCCAATGGGAAACATCGCAATGCAGGGGACGAGACTTTTTCTTATTGCAAAGCCGACGCCATGTATTCTAGGGCTTTGTTCTGGTTTTCCTTGCCAGTAGAAAGTATAATTGCTTTCTGTAAGAGATCCACTGTCTGCCAGTCTGGTTTCTTGCAGACAGGCCACATCAATGTTTAGTCTGCTGAGTTCTCTGTCGATGATAGCTGTTTGACGCATGTCAGTAACGAGTTCAGGGTCAGTATTGAAGCCAGGACACATTGTCCGTATGTTCCAGCTTGCAAAACGCATTAAAATTGGCGGTTTTCTTTTGATTGTATTGGCAGGTGCGGGTGAGCAGCTTGCTTTTTGATTTTGTCTTAGCACCAAGCACCCAGTGGTGCGGCAAGCCGTGGCGGGATAGCACTATATTGTCCGAGGGCTGCTCGGCTTAAGGCAGGCAGTAGCTATCCAGTGAGGCTAAAAAGCCCCTCCTACCGTCAAGAGTGGTCCCTGGCGTTCCAGCTTACGCCAATCAGCTAGGAACTTATAACCGGTAACTACCACTCTCCGTGTTTTTTCAAAGACATTTCTGTCAGAGATGGAGTGACCTCTCCATTGCTGGGGGAAAGCCTGGGCGGTAAATTTGCGAATGCTGGGCTGCCCACACGTCAGCACACGCCTCTCTTCCATACTGACCGGGTCCAAAGGGATGGCAAGCCATCACAATTTGGGGACAGGTGGCTGCAGGAGTTTGCCAAAGGGCAGTAGTCTTACTACTGTCCCCCCGCCTACGGGGCTCCAGGACCGGATTTTCTGTTAGGGTTTACTCCCTTAGCCTTAGACCTTACTGGGACACACACAAGGCAGTGCGGCTATTAACCTATAGCTAGGGGTTTGGTTTATGGGCAGCAGGGCGTGTCCGCACGCCGACGGGCCATGCCTGCCTCACATCTTGGGGCCAAACCTCCTCCGAGACCCTTGCAGTTTAGCCTGAGACTTCGCAGCCTCAGTTTCCATCTGCCACCACGAGGAGGTACTGCATAGGACTTGCTGTGGAGAGGCTATGTACTGGCAAGGGAGACTTACAAAATTGCTCCCCTTTCACATATGCTAGCCAGCGGTGGCAACAAGATTGTTACCACACTAGACGCATCACACAGCCTTTGGACAGATATTTTTACGCGTCAGAAAATAACCACATTTCTCTACTTACAATATATGCAACAGTGTAAGTAGTTCTAACAACGACTAATTTTGCGGACTCTTTTGGTAAAATAAATTCCATGGATCCTCCCTATAGGCTTAGTTTGACAATTTTTCTATTCGCGACAAAAACTAAGAACGACGCTATATTTATTTTATAATACTGTTTTTATGTTGTTTTATTAGACAACCATTCTTTCTTTATAAAAATTAATGTGTTGTTTTATTATCATGTTCAACAACAACAACAACAACAAAAAAAAGAGTAAAGATAGGTTTCCTGGTAGATTCTACATTCAGAGTTCCAATTCACAAAGACACAAATGTTAAAGATCATGATACCAATCCACCAGAGAAATGAGGGCCCAAAACTAGGTACAGATACGATACATTTTTTCAACCTTTTTTTTCGTTTGGAAGTAGTATTTACACTTTGTGCCGATGTTTTCGCGGGCCGAATGGAACCACGTAGTGGGCCGAATCTGACCCGCGGGCCGTATTTCGAGCATCACTGCTCTAGACAGTACACACCGCCAAGAGACGGCTAGGGAGTCCGAGGAACTGCCGGAGGGGCACGGGGCGGAGCCCCGGAGCCTAGCACAATTTCCGTTATTTTAAGCTTTAAAAAATGCATATTCTGAGATATCAACAGTGCTATTAGACTGCTACTCTTCCACTAAAAAAATTCAAAAACCGAATCTGCTATTCACTTGAGTCCAGCGATTGGTAGAAAATGGTAAAATGATTTAGTTTTTGTATTGTAAGGGGGAGGGAAACCACAAAACCCAATTTGGCTACGCTCAGGAAATTTGGTGACTAGTTTGTTTAAGTTGGTGCACTGGGGCAGTAAACAAAGTTTCCCTTTCAGACAATGAGGTCTGAGGCATGTGATGGTTTGAACTCCTCCCATCCCGGCTACGACCATATGTTATATGATAGGTGTAGGCCTAAGTCTAAATCTCTACAAAATATATAAAGTTGTATAATGCATCGAAAACTGTATGTCTGCATTCGTAGAATTGTATAATTTGAATATGAATGAATATATCATGAACCATTATTTATAAATCTAAGTCTCCTTTCATTTAATATCGGATGTGACAGCGCTATATAAATTTTTGTAATTATTGTAATAATTTTCATCATTAATGACTTTATATTAAGCATAAGTTTGCCATTAATTATTATGGTGTAACGAATTGATTTAGATCTAGATTTATTTTTTAATTAAATATTTTTTTTTTGTAACCCTCAAGTGTAGTATTGTTTACTATTTTTAGATCTATAATCTATGTTATTAAAAATAAGCAAAAAGAACCTTACTTTTCTATTCAAATCGCAGAAAGTATAACTTTTATACACAAATTGAGCTGTGAAAAAGTTGGGTGGCTTTCAATTTCGCGTCTGTGCGACACTGTGTGCATGTGTTATTGTGAATCTCTATTAAGTATTGTTAAAGAGCTAATTGTCGCGCCTTATTTTTATTTATTTTTTTTTGGTTCGTTATATCAATGCTTTCTAACTTAACCTATCTCATCCCCCTTTGTCGTTAACTTTCAATGGAACCATCAAAAGATGGGGGAGGAAAGGAGCAAAAAAATGGGAGTTCCATATATCAAAGGTCCATGCCGACCAGCAAAATGATGAGGCCAAACACAACCTCGGAGACATCAAAGCAGTGTTGAAGTCCATGCCGCTTGCGCAGAAAGTTTGGTCTAACGTTTTGCAAATGATAATACGTACAGTGTAGCCCCCCTATAGCGTATTGTTTTTTTATTCTAGTCGAATTTCAAACTAAAGTAGTTGTAATAATCATAAAATAAAAAAAAAGAAAAGAAAACGTGTTCGGGCCTTTGTTTCTTACTGCTGTCACTTTTTTTTTTTTTTAAAGTTGTCTGTATTGAAATTTTTTTTCTTTGGTCGCGGCCTGACCGGCCCATTTGGTACCGGCCCACCGGGCATTTGCCCGGTTGCCCATATAGCCAGTCCGCCCCTGCGGTAATGTGTAAGTAAATTCCTGTTTGCACTTCTCTTGAGACTTTAACGCATACACCGCGTGACAGTGATTCTATACTTGTGACTTAGATCTTCGCATCGCCATCAAGTTAGAACAGAAAGGCCATTACATTGTGACATAAAATACATAGATTATGATAGATACAACTAGATCTGTAAATCTACGTACATGATGGATACATGGTCAGGTGGCTCTAGATAGGCCTATTTCAGCTTACTATAAATTAATTATTTACCAGTAGGTAGATGGAAACACTACTGGGTGGATTAAGTCTGTGACACCCCAGTCTGCGACGGAGGGACAAGATTTGTCTGAGTAACCAGATAACTAGACAAAACTAACTTAACTAATATAGCTAAACTAAACAAAAGCACCAACGAAACTTTACTTTAGTATTAAATAAAACAGAATGAAAATTTATTTACATAAAAATAATAAAGGAGGCTTCCAATATGGACCAGCTCGTAATATGGACCAGCACGATTTCAGGGAAACTACTTTGAGTTGCCAAAATCTAAACATTAAAAATTGTTTAATGCAGTCCCTTTGTTATGTTAACTTCATTGGCGCCAAGAAAATGGCTGAACAGTTGAAACGGTGAGTGCGTTTTTGTTTTCACACACATTTTTCTTAAAGTCGTTCATTTTTTAAGCCGTGTCAAACATAAAATACTTCTACAAGATTATAAAAATCATTCTAGACATGTTTCAAGACCATTAATGAACTAGTTTACAAGCATTCTACGTATCAATCTAGTTATTAATCAATTAACTTTTTGATAAGAATATCAAATATCTAATATGGACCATTTGAAAGAATGTAATATGAACCACTGGTCCATATTAGATCAAAGTGTTTCATATTAGATACCATTGCCATGGACCTTCTATTTTCTAGACTTTGTCTTTTTCTGTAGGCTCACTATTAGAAGTTAATATCAGTTAAGTAGAAATCATAGTAATAATGTTTTTTTTTAATTTGATTTCAGTGGAAAATGGTCATTGGACCAATTGTCTAATGCCATTGCAGCTTATAAAAACGGAGACTTTGGACTAAATGAATGTGCAAGAAAATATTGTGTACCAAAGGCCACATTAAAAAGGCACATAGACTGAAGCAATAAGTATGTCAATGGTGATAAAAAGCAATTAGGCAGAGGAACAGTATAACAGTATTACCAGATGATGTTGAAGCTGAGCTATTGAAGTATATCGTAATGCTTGAAAGTATGTTCTTTGGAGTGACAAGAAAAGAACTAATAAGACTAGCATATGAGGTGGCCGAGAAAAACAAAATCCAACATGTCTTCAACCATGACCTTAAATCTGCTACTAAAACATGGTATATTAAATTTTGTCAAAGGCATCCAGAAATATCATTGAGACAACCAGAGTCTACATCAATCGCCAGGGCAAGTGGCTTTAACAAAGAAGCAATGGCTCGATATTTTAGGCTCTTGGAGGATATAATTGACGAGAACAAGCTAACAGCAATGCGCATCTATAACATGGATGAATCATCAGTGTCTGTTGTCCAAAAACGTTGCCAGAAAATACTCGGTCTGAAGGGTAAAAGTCAGATTGGTTTTATAGCAAGTGCGGAACGCGGGACAAACACAACTGCAACAACGCAGCTGGCTTATATGTCCCACCACTCATCATTTTTAAACGAAAGAAAATGCCAGCCGAATTAGCTGATGGTGCTCCACCTGGAAGTGTAGTTACTTGCAATGACAGTGGATGGATGGATTCTAATGTTTTTACAAGGTGGCTGAATCATTCGATTCAATTCGTCAAGCCCACTAAAGAAAATAAAGTGTTGTTGATCCTCGATGGACACAATACACATAGAAAAAATTTAGAAGCAATTGAGATGGCAAGGAATAATAATGTGATTATGCTATCTATACCTCCACACACAACTCACAAGGCCCAGCCATTAGATAAAACATTTTTCAAGCCCTTGCAATCTTACTATGCTGAGGCTGTGGAAAGATGGCTCCGTACTCATCCTGGAAGAGCAGTCACATCCTTTCAAGTATGTTCTTTGTTTAATGAAGCTTATGTTAAAGCTGCTACAATGTCCACAGCAATAAATGGTTTTGCACGATGTGGAATCTGGCCATGTACAATGGACGTCTTTGCAGAACATGAATTCCAGCCAATTTTTTCAAATATCTCTCAAGACAGTCTTGCACAAAATTCTCCAGTTCCTGGGTCTTCCTCTGAACATAGTGTTTGCAATACAAGATCCCCTTCAGTGAAAGAGCCTAATGCTAGGAGCATGTTAGAACCTTCTTTAAGAAACCAATCTGAAGAACACATGTCACTTTCCATTTCAAATGCTTGCAATTTGACTGTGTCATCCGTTGTCAACACTTTATCTCCACAGTGGATTACCTTTACGACAAAAGGCGATGGTAGATGTTTCTTTAGGAGTATTGCGGTAGGGTTAGAGCCACAACTTCAAATAGAAAGGTTCAATGGAACTTTTAGCAATGCAAAGTTAATGCTCCAAGAAACTTGCTTGGCAGATTCTCTACGTAGTCAAGTTATTCAGTATTGTTTGAAAGTATATGAACGTTTTGCTGAAGTTCTGACAGGGGATGCTTTAGTAGCAGATATGCCACCAAATTACCAATTCAAATCATTATTGGACAGACTGGAGCAATGAGTGAAACCAACTGTATGGTAGGAGAATTTGAAGTCAGCAGAACCTCAGAAGTGATCAAGAGAACAATAAACGTTGTGGACAATAGAAGTGGCAATGTTGTTACCTATGGAGAAAACTTCACAGAGTTGCCTCCTTTATTTATCTTGTACACATCCATTGGTTCAGACAGTGGTCACTATGATGCTCTGAAAAAGGCACCTCTCAACGAATCTCATGTGGAACCTTTTTCTCCGGTCAAAGGTTTGACTCTGCCTGATATGTCACCAGTCCTCAAGAAAAGCAACAAAAAAAGGAAGGCAGAAATTTTAACATCGAGCCCGTAGAAACAATCTCTAAAACAGAAGCGTAGCGATGGTCCGAAAACGGCACCTGAAGCAAAAAAGAAGTCCAGAAAAACGCAAAAGCTAGTGAAAGCTAAGAAAATGAAAGACAAAGCTGATGAAAGTTGGTATTGTTTCATGTGTGAAGAAAATATTAGAGAAAATATGATTTGTTGCACTGCTTGTCATCGCTGGGCACATGTAGAATGTGCAGGAGTAGAGAATGATTGTTTTCTATGTGAAACTTGTCAGTCTGAAACTAAGACTAAACATTATTTGAAGAAAACAAGATTACAAAGAGAGTTTGTGTGATACACAAACTCAGAGGCGGCCCCCGTCGGAGTCGGATCCCTGTCAGATCTGCCTATTCGCAAGATGTTTCGGATGTTCCTTCTAAGTCCATGGCTCAATTCCTGTATCCTCCCATCCTTAAACTATCGCAATACTTCTGAAAGAACAGTAAAGGTTAAATAATATTTTTAAAAGCCTTTAGTGTTTTTTTCTAACCGTGACGGACAGACAACCAACAGACAAAACACACAAAAATATGCTTGTTTCATTCTAATGGGGGCACTAAACAATTTTGTTTTTAAAAATCTGATTTTTTTAAAAATTAGTTTAGAATCAAGTCATTTCCGGGCTTTACGCTAGTACACGAAAGCCGCTGCTAAAAGTTCATTTAAAAAAATGTGCATGATATCTACATGTCAGAAGCATTTCTTATAGTGACATTTTCTCCCTTACATTTACCTAATTGCTTCACAATTGGTGTTTTATTATTAAAAAGTCGCTTGCATAATTAATTTTATAAATTAAACGGTTTGCTTTTAGAAAACAAAAAGTAGCTGTTGCACCTAAACTTTTCAAGCCGCATCTAATGGTGAAATAATATTTTTCGTATCTCTTCTAGTTTTGGCGCTCTGAGTCTGACAGACGGACAGACAGACAGAAAGTCATTTTAAAAAATGTGCGTGATATCTACATGCCAAGAGCATTTTTTCTAGTAACATTTCCTCCCTTACATTTACCTAATTGCTTCACAATTGGTGTTTTATTATTAAAAAATCGCTTGCATAATAATTTTTATAAATTAAACGGTTTGCTTTTAGAAAACTAAAAGTAGCCGTTGCACCTAAACTTTTCAAGCCGCATTTAATGGTGAAATAATATTTTTCGTATCTCTTCTAGTTTTGGCGCCCTGAGTGTGACAGACGGACATCTTGCACAAACCTAATAGCGGCTTTTCCCCCTTTCGGGGGCCGCTAAAAATGTAAAAAGAAAAAAAAAATAAAGTTAAATTATCACTATTCTGTCAATGTTATATTTCCTTTATTTCCTTTGGTCCATATTGCAGCCTGACCTGGTCCATATTGAAAAAAAATATTTAAATTTCAAATTTAATTTTTATTTTCTTTATTACACATCTGTACATCATAGCGAGGCAGCATTGTATAGGGAATGGTAGCCTCTATGTACACAAGAGAATTTACGTTTGTAGGATCAAAAACTTTTTTTTTATGAAGGGTACAAAAAAGTGGTCCATATTGGAAGCCTCTCCCCAAATTCCAATATCTGACACCAAAAATGTAAACTACTTTTCTACATACAAAAAAATCAGTAATAAAATGCAGAGGCGTCACTAGGGTGGGTGTCCCCCGGTGCGGTGAAATCAGGGTGTCACCCCCCCCCCCCAGCGTTCCACTTATTCTTCAAATAAAAAACTATCGTTGTTCAGTTGTTGTTTTTTGCGCAATAATACAGTTCGTTGATTGCTGCTACACAAAGTTTAAATGAGTATCGATTATGTTTTTTCTCTTACATATTATCGTTAATCATTACATACAATAACATCTACGATTTTTTAAATAGAAAGAAATTAAAAACCAACTGAGCATGCTTTCCTAGTAAACAATAAACAGCTCTTAATGGAGACTTTTGAACATTATAATCACATATAGTGGTAGTTTCATGAGGACAACTAATGAAAAATGCAACTTAATGAAAAGTATATTGATAGGTACAAAAATTTTTTAACATTTTTTTAACATATAAAAGTTTACAATAACTTTAGAAAATAAATATTTAAATTTCCTTTTCAGGATTTCAAATTAGAAAACTTATAAAAAAAAACTAAACTTTAAACTCAATATATCTTTCGACTTCGTTTTCAATGGACAGAATTGCTTGATTTGATTTAAAAAAAAAAAGTTTTTAATTAATGTTTTAATGAGAGAACGTTGTTAGTTGATGTTTTAATAAGAGACCGATATTAGTTAATGTTTGAATGAGAGAACGTTGTTAGTTGATGTTTTAATGAGAGAAAGTTGTTAGTTGATGTTTTAATGAGAGAACGTTATTAGTTGATTTTTAATGAGAGAACGTTGTTAGTTGATGTTTTAATGAGAAAACGTCGTTAGTTAATGTTTTAATGAAAGAACGTTGTTAGTTAATGTTTTAATGAGAGAACGTTGTTAGTTGATGTTTTAATAACATAACGTTATCATTTAATGTTTTTATGAGAGAACGTTGTTAGTTGATGTTTTAATGAGAGAACGTTGTTAGTTAATGTTTTAATCAGAGAATGTTGTTAGTTAAATTT
Organism: Biomphalaria straminea; assembly: GCA_021533235.1. Lineage (NCBI taxonomy): Eukaryota > Metazoa > Mollusca > Gastropoda > Planorbidae > Biomphalaria > Biomphalaria straminea. The sequence goes on along the minus strand of JADKLZ010047320.1, from coordinate 29,265 downwards.
AGTTTTGCAAAGCTTCTTTTACATGACGCCTTGTAAACATGCATTTAACAAGAAACAGTTAAAGGTTTAATTCAAAGGCTGGTAGAGATTCGTTGTCGTCTTTCAAAACTTTGCTGCATTCTAGTATTCTAGTTTTAGTATTTCTGTTCACATATCTTGCCGTCAGGCCCAATATAAAAGAGATTGATGCACTCAATGTTAACTTGTTGCTCTCTATTTGAATAGTTAATCTTAAGAATACTTTCCTGATATTTTCATATTGTTAAAACGCATTTTTCTTTTGCATTAACATGCTAGTTTGATTTGAGAAAAGTTATCTTAATAACATTTTGAACTAACTTTTCACATATTTCGTAGAGTAAATGTTTAAGTGCTCGAGCTTAGCCACCACTTTGAAAATAATTAACACTTTAATTTGAAGGTACTTTTGTGTTAAGTTTACTTTTTTGAGTACATCTGCCAATAAGAAAGTCAAGCAATGAAAGTTATGCATGTATTCACAGACAGCTGGCAATCATATTTGTTCTGCGCCTCTAGTGTTTGTATTTTCAGAGAGACGGCAAAGATTTTCGCCGTTACACTTTCATAAAATCGTTCTTTCGTGGGTCTAACAGTAACACCATGAGCACACCAGTGAGTTGTTCATATGACACGCTATCATTAATTATATTATCCTATTAGTATTAGCGGCAAAGAAAGAAAACCCTTTTTTCTAGAGAACCAAGAAAGTATAATTAGAAAATATTTTCCGATTAAGAATTTGGACCACATAGCTTAAGTAAACGGTGTACACATCCATTTAAGTTTCTTTTCTGTTCTTCATTTATTACTGCCTGCACATCTTCATGAATCCTTGACATTGTAGCTGCATTACCATGTCCCTGAGCTCATCATATCGATACGTTAAGCCCATCTCTTTTCAGTCGTTTTAAATTATCAGAATACACCAGATTTGGCCCACATTAAGAGGAATATCCTACATTTCTGTCATTTCAACATTACCATTGCTACTGTTAATATATCTTACAACTTCATAGATCTATGTTAGATGTGATGTAATGCAAGATACCAGAGTACCTTGCAGCTTTTGTCTCTCATCTCTGATAAGTATATCCCTTAAATGGTTTGCTAAAACATTTATATATATTTTTGGTACAAGCTTGGAAAGTAACTTTCTTTTTTCACCGCTGACTTGCGATCGTATAAGTTATTATTACAGCACTGGCTCATATTTGGATAAAATTTCCACAATCCCAAAAAAAAAAATTTCATTATGCAATGAAAAGTCTTCTTCAGTTCGCCACCATATACCAACTTTTTCTTTGCTAGAAACAATGCGATAGTAAGCAATCTATAATACAAGATGTTCCTCTGTTTTCCCATCTATACGTCAATCATACCAATGACGTCCTTGTCAATTTTTTGAAGCTTAAGTCCTGCTCCCAAAATGTTCCTAATTTGAAAGCCTGATAAATGTTCTTCGGTCTTCTCTCGAGTTTCTCGTTGTGGACATGTCCACTATTTATTATAGAAGAAAATATTTGCTATTGATGTTTTCCCATTTAGAATAATTTTATTCAACAATTTCTAAGCTTTATGATTTTGCTTCTGTCACGTTTTAAAGTTGGTATTTTTTAAATTTTTTTTTTAAAGTGCCTTTTTTACACTTGGGTGTCACCCCCTATCGGGTGTCACCCGGTGCAGACCGCACCCCCCGCAACTGCCTAGTGACGCCTCTGATAAAATGTATACACAAAGATTACATATCAAACCTACTAAATCAACTAAAATCCAAAGAACTTATACTATACTAAACAAACCCTAATCAAACTATCTTACTATAATGCAAACAAATCAAACCAACTATAAATCACTACTACTACTAAGACTAAACTAGACCTAAGTAGACCTAAACTAATGCTTGATTAACAATAAACTAGTATAGATCTCTACAATATTCTACAACTACTACAAAACTAATACAATAAATCCTGTAACACTAAATTACTCAAACTAATTAGAACACCTTAGACCTTACTATTCACTAAGAATTAGTAAAAACAAACTAAGTTCACTAAGCCTAGGCTAAGGCAGGATTAACAAATAATACTAGTTAGTCTGCTAGATCTAGAACCTATGATAGCAACTTAAAGCAGACAGTAATAAATTCAGCAGACAGCTTAAAGCAGTAATAAATTCAGCAAAATAATTATAGCCCAGGTACAGAATGAAATATTGAAATAATAAAATAATTATATATACTCTAGATCACTAAGACCTCTCGTCACACAGACAAAGATGGATCCAACGTAGAATCTACAGACTAAAATGGATGGCTGCCTGGTCGAGCGGTTTGCACGCTGGACTGTCGTATCGATTTACCGATGGTCCCGGGTTCAAACCCTGCCCGCTCCCATCCTCCGTCGTCCTGCGGGAGGTTTGGACTAGGAAATAACTATCTTCAACTCTGAAGTAATTTCCGAAACATGTAAAACATTTTACAAACGAAACAAACAAAACAGACCACTGGACACGGTACTAAAAGCATGGAACATCAGCTTTTATAGATCTAGCCCTAACCTATAAAAAAAAAAGTAAAATGTGACACTAGCCTATAAAAATAGAAACATCTACAAAAATTGTACTAGCCTATAAAAAAATACATATAAGTCATTAAGTATTATAAGATTAGCTCTGGGGGCGCAAGTTCACACATGGTCGTGTGGTATGATCTCTGGACTGTCGTCTCGATGATCCAGGGTTCGAATTCTGCCCGCTGTCATATCCAGCCGACACGCTGAATGTTTGGGTCCAACTATTTGGATGTAATCAACCAGGAACATTAGAAACAGTAAAACAAACAAAACAAACATGGACAGTATGGACAAATGGAGACAAGGTCTCAATTGGGACCCTATGCAAATGGTAAGGATTAAAGTCTTTTAAGGATCCCTTTTATTGGCCTGTATGAAGGTAAAATTTCTGTCTTATCTAGTTCCAAGCAGACTGAGGATTCCAGCCTCGTGGGAACATCTGTCGTTTGAAAGCAGATAAGGTAACAACGAGAAGGAAAACCGGCCTCCATCTGTTTATCCCGAGAGTCTGAGAGCCTTCAATGCAACGGTAGCCTACTTGATAGTACAGTCCAAACAAGCCAACACGCCGTTCCAAGAGACGGCTACCATTAGTGTCCCGTGGTGTCCCCGTAGTTGTGCGGCCATTGTCCGCCAAAAGAGTGTCAAGACCATCGCACAACGTATATGTCTTTATGGATATTGAATGAGCCAACCATGGACGGACTGGGTGTCATAATCGGCCCGAGTATTTCAATACCATCTAGCCCATAAATTGTAGGGGCATCCATTATAGCTCTACACAGGGGCAGACAGAGTACCACAATCCGCCGAGGCATTCATATACGATTCCGCCGACAAATTGTATATCATATGATAGGCATCCAATTATAGGCCTAACCGTCCTCTAAGTCATTTAAGTTTGATAATGTATCGATTACTGTAGGCATGCATACAGTGAACTCTATATTTTTATAAGAAATATAGGCCATATGTAGCTTTTTAATCGCTAAGTGTGTAGGTCCTATTACACTAACTATAGAGTCTGTAAAAGATTTTTTTAAATACTTCGCTCAGAGGGCCTCTTTTGTATCTATAAAACTTTTAACAATTTGTAGGCTACGTGCCAAAGTGGCATCCAAGTGGCCCTTGTAAAACACAAACGTGACTTCAAAAAAGATGATTACTGTGGTCCTTCTGGCCCATTTTGGGTACCGGCCCACCGGGCTAATGCCCGACCGAATTCCCATACAGCCAATCTGCCACTGGGCCCAACCCAGTAATGGCTACATACATTTGTCACTATAGGTGAATAGCTTCCACCTACGCATGTCTGCTGAGTGTAATCCTTCTCGGCGGTTAATGGGGATGCATTACACTTCAATGCTGCAGATGCTTTTGTTACCTTTTTTTTAAATCAATGGATCTGTTGATAAAAAAAAAGTAAAGTCCCCGTTTCAGACCTTGTGGTCTATAGGGCAGATGATGTAAAGGTCATCCGATTCTGCGACCTATGGTTAACGAGGGTGTCATGTGGCCATCACAACGACCAACCGCCTTTACTTTTCCCCAAACTAATGTCAGGTACCCATTAGAGCTGGGTGGACTCAGAGGCGCCCAAGGATCCGGAAATAAAAATACCAGTCATCACCAGGATTCGAACCCGTGACGCCCGGTTCGGTAGCCAAGCGCTTTACCGCTCAGCCACCGCGCCCCCAGATGCAAATTTGTTACCTTTTTTTAAATCAATGGATCTGTTGATAGTCAGTCGTAACTTTAAACAGCTAGTAAACTAAACTAAATTAATCCGATCTTGCAATAAACTTAGACTTCTTTTAAAACAAACTTGAATATAACTTTTATTAATAGCTTTTAACTTCACTATAGATCAGCAGTTCCAAAACATTAATGGTCATAAACAGAAAATGAAGTTTTAAGTCTCGATACGCTTTTATGAGATCCACCATCGTAGCCCCCCCCCCCCATTTATATGCCATAGACCCCCAATTGATTATTTCACTTCCGTAGACCCCTTCGTAATCGATATAGACCACTTAGGGAAACACAGCTAGAGATGTATGTATAGAGTTCGTTAGGGTTAGGGGCAGGTTATTCCAGCTGGAGCTAGTGTCATTGGCCTTGCTTTTCTTCTCTGGCGTTTTTCTTCTGTCAGCGTTGTTCTCTTTTCCTCAGCAACCTGTGCGCAGGTTTTTACAGCATGACGCCATAATGCTGTATCATGTGCCTCCGTCTTCCAGGTGCATGGGTCTATGCTGAACGCCTTTAGATAAGATTTGTGGGTGTCTCTGAAGCGCTTTCCTTTGCTTAGTTGGCCATACAAGAGTGGTTTAGGGATGCGGTGGTCTTCCATTCTGCATACGTGCAGCTGGAACTGCATCAGGATTGTGTGGATGCTTTTCAGACACGCTCTTGGAGGACTTCAGTATCTGGTATTTTGTCTTGCCATTTGACATTCAGTATTTTTCTCACACATGTCACGTGGAAGTGATTCAGTTTCTTTGTTTTCTGTACACTGACCTGTGTTTCTGGGGCATAGAGCAAGGTAGGGAGGATGACGGCTCGATAGATCCCTGGCTTTGTATTTGTGGTGATACCACGTCCAAACATTTTTAGACAGTCTGCCTCAGGATGCACTGTCCTTGGCGATACGCAGGTCGATTTCATTATCGATTTTTCCGTTTCTGGAGAGTGTGCCGCCAAGATATGTGAATTTGTCCACTGCATTTATATCACATCCATTTATAGTGATGTATGTAGAAACACAAGTTTAAATTGATAGTTTCAACAAGATCTAACTAACAGAAAATACACGTCCATCTGTCACACCCTGTCGCTTCCCACTATTAGGCATAATTACTAATTCGAACTACAACAGATCATCAAGTGGTTTCATCAGAATCTCTTCAGCCTACACAACCACTAACCATTTTCCTACATCAGAAACACGCACATACTCTCCATAACAAGGTCTCAAATCTAAATACCGGTAAGCTACTAAAGGTCTGAAAATAGATCCCGACTCGATTTAAACTTTCCTTACCGAAACACTTTACACATTCTGAGTATTATTTTTAGATAGGTTAATTCACGTGGTGGTCTACTAGTTAATTATTCTAGTAGTTCGTGGAACACCCATTCAGGCCTCGCGGTACAATCGTGACTCTTGTCGAAGGCGCCAGTACAATAAGCTTCCACGGAATACAGTTTGGGAAACACTGGTAGTCCATATTGGAGATTTTCGCGTCAACGGGCTTCAATTTTGCCAACTAAATTAAAACTTCCTTTATTTTGTACACAGGATTATAGATTACTATTTATGTATCCTAGTTTTCCCGCCATTACCGACAAACGATAATAGAAAGCAAAACTTGACTTGGAAAAAGGAAAAGTAGTCGATAAATAGTGTAAGCTCTGTTGCCGGGAGTCTAAAATAAACGGAAATGCACCTAAACAAACCCGACCTGGCCCATTGGACCTACTACTAGATCTAGTTAGTATAGTTCCATGATCTAGGTTCTAATCTAGATCTAGATGATTGGTATGACACTCACATAGTATAGGCATAGGACAGTATAGCCCAGGTCTAGATATACTCATATAGATCTAGTAGATCTAACTAATCTAAGCATTTCTAAGGCATAGATTATTAGATAATATTATTATCATATACTCAAAATCAAAAGTGCGCTGCAACTTCTTAGGCGTCTTACTCTTATTAGCTAGTCTTCTACCATATTATATATTTAATTAATAAAGAGATTTATTTTTTATTATCATTTACTAGATGTCACTAGTAGATCTAGATGATAAAGTAGATCCTCTATACTATTATCTAGACTAGACTCTAGTCACTCTAGTCTCTATATTATTATAATTATAGTTTATAGATATCTATTATAGGCCTATATTGATCTCCTTTTTTGACCTTCTTTATGATTTATGGAGAGTAAAACATTCAATTTTATATTGATAACATTGGCCTGGCTCAGTGGCTGTTCTCACTATTCTCCTCAGTTCTCTAGAACTAGAATCTAGAACTAAACAATAAAAAAAAAACATGATCATTGATCATATTATTCATAATTGATGATGATTGAATTATTTGAATTGAAATCTAGATCTAGACCAGAGTCTAGATCTAGTCAAGATTCTCCTTTACTTTTACTTAGGTGCCAGAATAGATTATTAAATTCCAGAATCTAGATCTAGAATAGCTAGAAATTCTCGTTATTTACTAATCTAGTAGGTTAGGTCTAGATCTAGTAACTAGTTAATCTAGTTCTAGATTATATAAATCTATATAATCAGATAGATTCTAATTTTTTTTAAAAAGTAGATGTAGTATCAAATTGCACATTCAGGACAGGTCACAGTAACCGGTAAAACTTCCCATTGAAGGCCCATTTTGAAGAATCTAAAAGGGGAGTGAGAGAGAGACAGTTAATCTAGTTTTATATAAATCTATATAGTCATAAATTTTTTATTTTTTTTTAAACGTAGATGTAATATTGCACATTCAGGACAGGTCACAGTAACTGTAAAACTTCCCATCAAAGGCCCCTTTTGAAGAATCTAAAAGATTTACTAAGAGAGGAGTGAGAGACGGTGACCAGGCGTGCTCTGCTAGTAGAGCGCACACACGCATTTGAGGTTACGTCAGTATGTCGTCATACGTGCAGATAGACAGCTACCAAATAATTGACCTGAAAAACTAGGGCCTTCGTTTTATCTACCTCTAGACTCTATAGACTAAAGTGATAAGGGCAGAGGTTTTAATGTTCATTAGTCTCTTAGCATGACAAAGGGAATCAAACTCATGTTTCCTGACTCTAAATTTACAGATAGTAGGCTGATCTAAAACTACCATTCTTATGAAAAGAATGAAAGCAAGGACATTGACGTGTTAGGTAGCTAATTTAGTATTGCGCACATTTTCTAGATAGTTAGT
>JADKLZ010047320.1:0-11803 GCA_021533235.1 Biomphalaria straminea | reverse complement strand
ACATCTTAAATTTTAAAAACTTACATTGTAAAATTGAACAAATTAAACAAACATTTTACCAAACCATTAAAAAGAAATTTTATCTTCTTAAGGTTTATAGGTTTTTGTTTTTAAATTTAATATGTTATGGAGTGTTTCTTAACACTGACTTTGAAGGCTACCTTTTGAATGAGTTTTAAGTCTTGTGTAGTCCAGTGGTGCTCAACCTAATTCAACCTGCGGGCCATTTTAACTTTCGACATTCGTGTTGCGGGCCACATCAACAAAAAGGTACAAAAAATGAAGTAAAAATTCATCTGAAACTATTGAATCTAGTACTTACATTAATTAATGGGATATTTAAAATGTATCATTTTTTAGGTGTCTAAAAATAGCTTCATTTCTCTACTTAAAATATGAGCCACATTGTAGCTAGCTTTACTACTGACTTGTTTTCTGGTTTCTTTTTTGTAAATAATCTCATCGACACTATCTCTTTGCAGAGTTTAACCAATCTTTTATACGAGGCTCAAACCAAGAAGGCCTTCGTATTTTTTTTTTAAAACCCCCCTTTATGTTTTTTTTTTTTTTTTTTTTTGAAACAGCCATTCTTTCTTTACAAAATAATTATGTTGGCTTATTATCATATTCCACAAAAATAGATCCATTCTGGTATATTCTACATTCAGAGTTCCATTTCATAAACTCATAAACGCACACTCGTTAAAGGCCCTGGTACCAATCAATCAAAGAAAAAAGTGAGGGCCCTAACGAAGGTAAAGATACATTTTAAACTTTTATATCTACTTTTTTGTGCCTACATTTCAGCGGGCCGGATGGAAGCACGTCGCGGGCCGGTTCTGGCCCGCGGGCCGTACTTTGGGCATCACTGGTGTAGTCCATTTGTTCATCAAAATTTACATAATATAAACATTAACAAAGTTAATTAGTTATCTCTCATTAAAAGTATTTAAAAAAAAACCATCAATTATCTCCAGGTGTTATCCCAGGTTTGAAACATTGATCTAAATGGTAAAATCTATTATCTGGGTAATTCTAGGGAGAAAAACTCTTTCTTTCTTCTGTAATATTCTGTCAGTCTGGTGCTGGCATACCTGGAGAGCAGAAGTGAAAACCAAAATAGAGTTCATAAGTCATAGGCTTAAAATTGGAGTGTTGTATTATTAGTAAATTGGTGAAGTATTTAACTTTTATATATAATGAGTTCTTCATTGAAAAATATAAGTTTGTGTTTTGTTAAATAATGAGCAAGTGATTTATTGATAATGAAATTTTCAAAAAAGTTGAAATGACAATGTAAGAGTTATGTATTTTGTTAGAAAAGGAATGGGCAAATCAAGAGCTTCATGGACAATTCAACAACAAAGAAACACAAATGTTAAGTTAGACTTACTGAACATAGTTAAAATTGATCCTAGAGTATTTGCCTTGAATAAGAGCCCAAATAGTCCAGAAAAAATGTGCAGCCTGAAAAAATATTTTGAGCAAAATGTTTTTGTTTAGCATTTACAAAATTATTTTTATATTTAAAAATGTTTAGATGTGATGTCATTGGCCTCTCCACCTTATGCTTGGTAGTGATTTAAAATAAAGACTAAAAATGAATTCTGATTTACCACCCTGAAAACTTCAATCACTTTTGCAGTTACCATGGCTTATTTAATATATAAATCATTTACAGGCATATCTAACCACATAAAACATTTACTACAAAAATTTATGCTAACTTTAACAAATATCTTTATCTACAATTTTGGTTTATGTGATAAAAACCCCTCACAATGACATAACCAACTTAATGCCACTATCTTAATTCTTCCCTAAAAATAAACAATTTTAATTTTTTTTTTACAAAAACAATTACAAAAAAGGGTTATACAACATATCTGGCAACCATTTCAGATTTCTTCACTTATAAACTTCAGTTAAACAAATATCTGGCAACTATTTCAGATTTCTTCACTAGTACATTTTACAAAATAAAAAAAAAAGACTTACACAGGCACATTTGTTGGTCTGGACATAAAGACGTTCTACATCTTCATCCGTTACTGCTGGACTTCCCTCTGTCTCATATTTATATTCCAGGTAATACTTTAGCCATCGCAATTGTTCATCTCTTTCTGGATACAGGTCATAGTTGACATCATCTATCCCTGAGAAACAATCAGTAGAGATGTATATGTCAGTGACACATGCTATAGCAACACTACAAGACTGAGAGTTAGGAATTAAGAAGAAAGTTACCTGCAAACTCTGCAAAGTGGTTTCCAATATCAAAGGCTTCATAGTTGTAAAAGGCATATTCATAGTCAATAAGATTCACTTTTTCTAAACAAAAAATAGATTATAAATTAAATCTCTGATCTTATCCAAAAATGTTTATCATAATAGAATGGAAAGCATGAAGAGCATGTTCTAAAAATAAATTGAATGGTTATGGTAAAAAGCAACATTATACTGATAAACAGAAGTATATTGCGATTTATTCCTAAATGGAATGGAGGAATGGAGAAAGATGGTTGACAAATCTTGTGTGGTGCCCCAACTGTCGAACAGACTAAGGGATAAGTTAAGGTGTGCTTTCCAAAGAAGATACCATAACCCTCTTGGCTACCTAATATTTCAAATCATAAAGTAGGCTAGGAATTTTTAATAGGAATTGCAATGAGATAAGTTATCTTTGCAGAGCAGTGAAAGGCAGCATGAAAACTTTCTCCAAGATATTTCCCTCTGCTCATGTCCACAAAAGAAATACTTAAATAGGGCCAGAGCACAGTAGAGCTATATAAGCTCAAGGATGAATAACAAAGGGGATTCAACACAGAAAGTTACGTGTCAAACTTAAGTGACATTAGACACCGCTGCAAACATTTCTGGAAACCAATCTCCATGGAGACAATTACCATCACGTGCCAAATGGCGAGTTAGGATCTAAGTCCTAGTTAAATAAGTAGCTCATAAATATTGACCACAAAAATGGATGACATCTAAATTCCCTTTGTTATTGCCCCAGATGTCTTATTATGTTAATAGTTCTAGTTAATCTTAATGAACCAGCTGAATGGATTAAATTTGTACAAAAATGTTTGTTACTTGTGATTCAAATTTTACCCACCTTCTTGTTCATTATAAATGATATTCTTTAGAAGAGTGTCATTGTGACTGAACACAACATCCATATTTAAAGCTTCCAATGTTCTTACTATTTCATCAAGCTCATTTCTCAAGTCTGCTTTAGGTGGAATCTCTTTCTCAAAGCTGAAACCAAAAGCTAATATTAAATAGATGAGTCAAAGTTTGGAAATCAATAACCAATAAATCTAATCAAGTAATCATTTAAACTGCTGGTCTGTAACATACCAACTAAGCCTTAACAAAAAAAACAAAACACATCTAGCCATGCATGTGATGATTTCAAAGATAGAACATGTTTTCTAGAATCAAAGCAAAGTATCTTTGAAACGGTTAATACTAATCTTTATTTTTTATCAGGTCAAAGTGTATGGAGTAATATGTTAGGTGAGAACAGGGTTCATGAAAAACATCACAGAAAAAAACAACAACAATTAAAGTATAGTCTGGAGCATTATCTGTGATGACAATCCAAAGCACATACCACATGAGCAGGCAGCCATACACTTTTGAAAGACTTAATTAAAAGTTACCATTACACTTACTTTAAGAACACTTGAAGTGAAGGTGCAATTATATTTTTTAACATTTTCAGTATATGAGATTTGAAAGTTAAAACAAACACTACACAGCTTTTCCAAACAGGGTTGGGACAAATATAAAAAATCTTCTGACATATTATTTTCGTTCTACTAAAATCCAATCTAAAATCGAATTTGATTAATTTATTTTGTAAAAAGAAAAAAATTTTTCTTATTTTAAATAAATGAACAAACTTACACAAGTTGTTTGAATGGCTCCTCATAGTGTGAAGGTAAAGCATCTAGCCAAGATGAAACTCTTTCCTTGTACTCTGACTTGAGAGGCACTTGGGATGGTCCCTTGATTTGGTGTAGTTTGACCAATTCTTTAGCTATCAATCTTCATTTTAACAAGTAACATAAAAAAAAGTTAAAAAAAATGCAATCCCTCCTTTATGAAGCTGATGACTTTTGTAAGAGTGTTACTTTGCTCTTAATAACTAATTAAGAATAGATTCTAAAAATAACATCCCCCCACCCTGAACAAAAATCCTGGTTTGACCCATGCATAAATCTACTCAGAATATGTACAATTCTAGTTTGGAGATACAAATCAGACATGGCAACATTAAAAGACTGTCTAGACTAGAATACTGGATCTAGATATTAGATATAGAAGATTCTAGTTTGGTGATAGGCCTATAGATTCAGACTTAGAATACAGTACACAAAATGTACCTGAACGTCTATTTAACTCTTAAATGAATACATGCAGAAATACCTGCTGATGTATATGTGTTCAAGATGAAGATTGTCTAGACCTAGAGATAAAATTTAATTATAGAAAATAATTTTTTGACAAATTTTAATAGTCAATTCAGAGTTTTCCCTATGTGGCGGCTAATTAGTTAGTAATTCTTTTCCCAAAGATATACATAAACGGTCAAATGTTTGGGAAAATGTTTAGAGCCATTTTTAAAATCTGTGTCCACCCACCCTTCATCCACAAAGAGTTTGCTGCCTGATAAGGGGAATTGTAAAAAAGTTACAAAAACATGAATGTGTCAATGCTATTCAAGCACAATAAAAAAACAAAAATGAGAAGCAATAAATATAGTAGTGCATTCTTTATACAACATCCATACTTTGAAGCTGAGAAACCTGTCAACTCTAGCTTACACCAAACACTATATATCTTGAAACCTGTCAACTCTAGCTTACATCAAACACTATATCTTGAAACCTGTTTAGCTTACATCAAACACTATATCTTGAAACCTATTTAGCTTACACCAAACACTATATCTTGAAACCTGTCTATCTTACACCAAACACATATCTTGAAACCTGTTTAGCTTACACCAAACACTATATCTTGAAACCTGTTTAGCTTACATCAAACACTATATCTAATTTCCAAACTTGACCACTAGATTGAAGCTTAGGATAATCTAATAGTCCAGTTCACACCTGCTAAAGAGATGCATTCAATTTGAAGTCACTACTTTGAAGTTATGCTACTGTAATACCTTTGAATTTTGGGCTCCCGCACAGTCTCCAAATCTAAAGGTACTCCAGGGAAGAAACCATAAGCCATGCCATTCTTGAAAGTACAATACAATGGAGGAGCACATCCAGCAGCACTCAACAAGCCAAAAGCTTCAAGTTCTTCCTCCCTGTTAATAACAATTTCAGAGCCACTTCCATTGATACGTACCAATACCACATCATTCCTGTCATCCTCAAGATAGCAGCCAATTAGCTTGTTTGATAAGCCATCAGTAAAAACCTGCAATTAGGTTTAGACAATATAAATTAGTATCTCAAAGAGCCATCCCTACAATAATTCATAATAAATGGTAAACTTGATGAAGGAGTAACATTTCTGTGTAGAAAGTGCAAATGCTGCTTTCATCTGACTTCATAAAAAGGAAGGGACCAAAGAGATCTGAACACCCTAAAGAGCAATAGATAGTCCTGTGCTGTCATTCAGATAAGCTCTTAAACTTTAATAAAACAATAAATACAAAGATGCACTTAAGATTTCCAATTATACTCAATAATTGACTGAAAATATATAGCTGAAAAATATTTTTAGAAAACCATAAGGCAAAGAGGAAAGGGGTGGGGGAAGCCAGACCTTTAGCATTGTATTATTCATTACTGATTAGGACAGTTGATTGATCTTACTTTTGTGCATTTACAATGTAAATATCACCATACAGAACTTTTGGCTTCTGAGACCTGTATTAAAGGCATTTGGCAAGTCTGGGGCAGTTGAAAAGAATATAAGACATAGTTTCCTCTTCCTCCTTGCAGTGAGGTATTGTGAGCCCATCCTGCACTGTGGTATAATAGCCTGGGCAGCCTCAAGTATGGACTCTGTTGTGACTTTTCAGCTCTGTGGGTGATGTTAGTCTGACCACAGCAACAGATTTTAGAATCCATTCAATCAGGAAGCTATTTCTACTATGAGGTTGGTTTTAATTAAAAATTTAAGATGGAATATTGACAATGCTGTTCTGTTGTTTTTTTTAAAACTTTTTAGCACATATATATATACTAAGATATACTTTAGAAATATATTTAATAGAACAGACAATACATTCTTGTGACAGCTTAGGTTACCTGAAAAATTTTTTGTTTGATTAATTTTTTTAAGTTGAGGTTCTGCTGCATGAATTCTCCACAATACTTTCTAATCACTAAATCCGTTTTAGAATACATTTTAAGTTGTTTATTGATTGCTTTAGCCTCTACAGGTATTCAGATAGCTTTCATTTAGCACTGTTGTTATCTTAATTGTTTTTGTTTTTAGGGAGAATTTCTCTTTAAATCTTTTTAATGAACCAATTGAGTATTTGTAGAATATATCCTATCTAACTACATCAAGTCAATCAAGATTCTTATTTTAAGGCTTAGAACTAAGACTAAAGAGGTAGTTAGTAAATTATAATGATTCAAATTTAGCTAGATTTTAGATGTTTTAGTGAATAATATTGATTTGTTTTTAAATGGATGTTGTATAAATGTATGCTTACAGCATGCTCAGTGCCTTCATTCTGGCTATATAGTGTTGACAAGTGGAGGCAAGGGATATCTGGGAGAAGGTTTCGGGGCTGCCATTTGGCACTCAGCAATTACAACTCATCTCAAGTCAAGTTTCCAACTTGAGTTCTCTTTATAAATATCAAGATTCAGATTTATATATAAGTCTATACATTCTAGATATAGATCTCGATTCTTATCGCAATCATATCTCATTATTCTATAATGTAGATCTATAGCAGATTTAGAAACTAGAACTAGATCAATATTAAAAAATCTTACTTTAAAACAAATCTTGTCAGCATCCCAATTTGGTCGAATATCCTTCAAAATTTTTTTAGAATCATTTTCAAAACTCAACTCACTTGCTGAAATTTCTAGCTTTCTTATTCCACTAGAAAACATAGTCGCAAGTGTTGTAAGTACTGTTAATGTATTAATAGAACAACATAATATATATTTTTGAGTTGTTTATGATCTAATATATATAGGTACAATAAAGATCTACTAGATTTATATAAGTAAAGTATGTAGATCTATGTATGTATTACATTGATTACAAATGTTGGCTTTAAGTACCATGGAAATAAAAGATTAGATTGTCACTGGCTAGATCTACATTCTTTCTAGATTATATTATATATATATATATCTAATAATATAGTTATAGATAGAACATAGAATTATAGAACATCTAGATCTAGTTATAAGATGTATAAAAGTGATTTAAATTCTTGACCAGTGTTTCCCAAAACTTTCAACATATGCAATCATTTTCAAAACTCGGAGTACCCCTCGCCCAGAAAAAAAGGATATATATATATTTAAAAATAATGAACAAAAAATTGAAGTTGTTCATAATATTTATAAAATTTATATTATTAATATAAATGTACTTTCATGATCTATGACTATAAAAATTATAAAATACTGTATTTATAGTTATTTATACAGTGCTGAGATTATAGTATAGGTATAGGTATAGGTCATTATTATTTATTGATTATAATTTGGTTTCCTGATTATAAATTTTCTAATATGTTTTATAGTTATAGACTATCATCACTATACGACTATGTCACTATGACTATGTGAATGTGGTGTACTATCTCCACTAGATCTATCTGAGATAGAAAAATGTTAAAATAAAATGTCAAACATTTTATTTTCAGTAATAAAATAAATATTTAATAACAGTTTGTCCTAGTCTCTAGATCTAATTAAGTGACTAGTCATAGAGTCTATACTAACTAGATCTAGATTCTAGACTATATATAGTCTATTTAAAAAACGTTTAAAAAACTATGTGTACTGTCTATAGTACTCTATAGTCACTAGATAGTAACTATGTCTATGATGTCTTAATTTTAAAAAAGCCAAAGCAAAAGGTATTGTAAATTTAAAATTGTATTAATCTTAAATCTATTATTATAATTATTTAATTTATTATTATAAAATTTTATAGCACGATGACATTTAAACATGGAACCACATTATATAAGATTAAAATTAAAGTTCTGATTACGATCACTGCTAGATCAAGATCTAGTCTAGATTTAACACTAGATCAAGATCTCGATTCTTAGATAAGAGTCTAGACTTATACTTATAGTCTACTGTCTTAGTGACTTTAGTGTGTTGTCATTTGACTGGTGTTAACTCTCCGACTTCGGAATAAAAAAAAGACTTAGTTCCACAGACCTAAATAATTTCTATGTCTATGTCACAATGTATTGTATAGGTCTGTGAAACAGATGATTACTAGAGCAGTGTTTCTAAAACTTTTCCCCCAACTCAGCCAATAAGTGATAGGATCATGGCGTATTGAGAAAGCTAAAAGCATGCAATAGCGCTAACAAAAACAATGGGTAAATAGTCTATAGGCCCCTATTATCTGTGGCATTTTACGTCTCGTGAGACAATCTTTTAATTCCCTTTGCAACTTCTTGTGTGGCTAAAGAGGCCAATCCTTGATACACAGCTGCGGTTGCAGGTTGGGCATATAAAATCACCAGGCGCAGCTGCATTTTCAGCCTTCTTTCTGCTTCTGTTGTGTATGGCATCTGCAATCCGAGACCCTCCTTTTATGCTCTCTTTCCATGTGGATCTATCCAGTGCTACTTTTCCCCAACTGCAAGTGTCGATTTTAAATAGCTTCATGTTGCGTTTGCACACATCTGTATACCGTAAAAGTGGGCGACCAGCGGCTCTCCTGCCTTCAATAAGATCGCCATACAGAATATCTTGTGATAGTCTACCTACTGGCATTCTGCGAACGTGGCCGAGCCAGCCAAGGCGGCTGCTGCTGATAATAGAGCGGATGTCCTGGCACCCTGCTCTTTGTAGCACTTCCTCATTTGTTATCTTATCTTGCCACCTTATTTTAAAGATCCGCCTTAGGCATCGGAGGTGGAAGACATTCAGTTTTTTTTTCCTGGCATGAGTAGGTGGACCATGTTTCACTTCCGTATAGCAAAGTTCTCATCACGCAGGTCCGGTAGACTAAAGCTTTAGTATTGTTAGTCAGCAATATGTTGTCCCACACTCTTTTCTGCAACCTTGACATGGTGCCCATTGCTTTGGCTATCCTATTGTTGATGTCTTTATTCAGTAGAGCATCGTTGGATATGATGTAGCCAAGATAGCAAAGGTGATCAACAATTTCAAGTGGTTAGCCATTAATGTTTACTTGAGGTGCAGCATTAGTGTTTTGGACCAGTAGGCCTATCTTGGTCTTGCTTTGACTAATATTTAAGCCGAACTTCTGGCAAGCAGCAGATAGTTTTTCAGAGTCAGCTACAATAGTTGCATCATCAGCATACAAGAGTTCCCTAATAAGTATCGTCCTAACCTTGGCTTTTGCCCGCAGCCTTGATATATTGAAAAGTTTTTCAGAGGATCTTGTGTGGAGATATACACCTTCGTTGAAAGCATAGTGTAGTAAACAAGAGAAGAATAGGCCAAACAGAGTAGGTGCGGGCACACATCCCTGCTTGACACCACTGCTAACCTCAAAAGGTGCTGATTGGACTCCATTATATTTCACTGTACATTTCGTTTCCTCGTGAAAACATTCAATGAACTTCAGTAGTCTGGGAGGGCAACCTATTTTCCCCAGGAGCTTGAAAAGGCCACTTCTGCTGACCATGTCAAAGGCTTTAGTCAGATCAACAAAAACGATGTAGAGGGATCTCTCTCTCTCTGAATTTTTCCTGCAGTAGTCGAAGAGAGTATATCATGTCTACGGTGGATCTGCCACTCCTGAATCCGCACTGAGATTCTCTGTAGACTCTAGAAGCTATCACTTGCAGCCTGGATAGTGCCACTCTAGCAAAGATTTTCCCAACTATGCTGAGGATAGAGATACCCCTATAATTGTTGCAGTCACTCCGATCCCCTTTGTTCTTGTATATTGTGACTATATTTGCGTCACGCATGTCCTGTGGGACATGACCTGCTTCCCAGCAGCGGCATAGGAGATTATAGAGGCCCCTATTAGCCTATATAACGCACAGATTTATTATTGTTGGTCTAGATTCTAGATCTTTTAGAAATGTAATTACATCACTGATCCAAACTAATTGATACCATTACTGTCAATTACACTTTATATAATTAAGCTTTGTTGTTGTTTTTTTGCTAAAAGTGTTTTTAAAAATGTTTTTCTTGTTTTGCTTACTGCTGACATTTAACAGCTCCTCATGCTTACCTGAACCAAAGATTGGAAAACAAATTCTTCAATTGGATATACCTGACTGGGTGTTGAACTCTTTTGCTCGTGGACAAACTCAGATCCCAAACAAAGATTCAGGCAAAAGCATTAGGGAAGAAAGACTGTTTGTACAAATTTGTCCTAGCATATGAAACAAGAAATTGCCTTTATCTTAGTGTCTTTCTGTATGTGATAACAAAGAAACTAGGCCTATACATTTTTCTCTTGATACGATCAAAGAACAGTAATTGACCAATATGTGTCGATATGTGCTAAACGAAGCCGCCTTTCTTCAGCCAGCTTATTGGATAACTTAGTAAAAAAATTCAACATTCCCATAGTAGTAGTATAGTAGTATCTTCAAACCCCTTGCGCTGGGTGTGGCCGAACTGTTCACCCATCAGGGAGTGAAAGCAAAGTGGTAAAAATGCACTTTTGCAAACGCAGACTGCTTAAAATGAATGTGAGAAGTTTCTCGAATATGCTTAAACGTGTTTTAATAAATCTCTGTGAAATATAAGATTAAATTTTGACTGAAATTGAATGAAGATATAAAAATATAGGCCTAACTTTATATCACCTGCAAAACAAATGGTGCTTTCAGCTATGTCCCAGTGGCATGGAAGTAAATGTTTTTAAATTTAAAGAACTATTGTCATCGTAGTTATTGTAGTGGTGGCTAATCACATTGAAAGATGATTGTATTTAAACTAATCCCATAGTGTTACCAGGAAATATGAAAAAGCGAGGTTGGTTGATAAAACATTGATGAATAGCACATAGTAAGCAGTACGTCTTTCATATCTATAGAGCAAAACTATTTCTAGGCATTATTACACAAAGTATTCTTTGTATTTTAGAATAATTAAAGTCAGTGACTGTTTAGCAACTCAGTGACTCTTTGTACAGAAAAATGTTTTTTTTTCTGAGAAAAATATTTTCAATGGAAATGGATTTCTAAACAAAAATAAATGTGATCAAATACAAAAAATCATTTTTAAAAATTCACAAAGTTTATTTAAGACCAAACCAAGTGATGTACATTTTATAAAAAAATAAAAAAATATTTATATATTGAAGAAAAATCTTAAGTAAATCTCATAATTTGTAAGAAACAATTTGGTGGCCGAACAAAACAATAACAAGCTACCACAACAACCAGGTATCACAAAAACCAGGTATCACAACATGACTTAAGTAGATGTATGGTGTTAGCTTGTTTAGCAGATGTAGAAATAAAATTACTTAAGTAGATGCTGATGTAAGCTTGTTTAGCAGTTGTAGAAATGGAATGACTTAAGTAGATGCTGATGTTAGCTTGTTTAGCAGTTGTAGAAATGGAATGACTTAAGTAGATGCTGATGTTAGCTTGTTTAGCAGTTGTAGA
>JADKLZ010047319.1:23302-55881 GCA_021533235.1 Biomphalaria straminea | reverse complement strand
TGAAACACGGATAGAGAACCAGAAGGAGTGTCCCCCAACGTTGAAACCTAATTGCTTGAACTAGAACTATTTACCCCCTTCCCCCTCTATCTATGGAGGTCAAAGGGCATGAATTCAAAAACCTTCATTGAAAGGTTGTCCTCGGGAAAAAAAAAAGGGGGGGGGCGAGATTCAAATGTATTTTCAAGTTGAACAAAGTCTTAGTCCTGTTGACACAAGAGTAGATGTCTGTTAAATCCAGAAGGGGGGGGGGGGGGGGGGTTGTGCCCCACACACCCGCTACTTTATGTACAACCAGTTAAGACTAAACCTTGAGTCTACTACATCAGTGGACAAACGAGACAGAACAACGAAGTATCTTCAAAAAGCACAAACTTTATTTTTGATATTTGTTCTGTAACAAATATTTTGATCTTGATGCCATGCCACAATGTTTTGGCTGGTTCTTTTATCAAACATTCTGAATACAACAATAGTACATGAGATAATAATACATAGGTCAGTACTGGAAGAAGTTAGCGCAGCATGCAAGGCCAAACACACAGGGGCATCTACTGCAGCTTGTCTCAAACTTGTATTTAGTCCCCAAGTATCTGTAGAGTTACTCTCACATGTTCATGTCTAGCCATTGTTCACTGAACTGAACTTTTGACCCCTTCCCAACAAAACCCCTCTAGCCACTCCCCTAAACAAATACAAGATTAAGAAAAGCTTCAGAGTTCCTGACTCGTACAGCAGGGGTTACCTTTCTTACAACAGTTTCTACTCAACAAGTTCAGTCTTAGTAATGCAGGGTATATACATTCAAACTCAATGACTAGATGGGAATCTATTCACACACAACTCTACACTCATGTTTATAGTATTCCAATACAAATGTAACAAAAAAAATTGTGCAAATAATTTGTTATTGAATGATTGCCTTACAAAAATCCATACATAAAAATCTTCAGCCAATGATACAATATTCAATTAATGTATTTCTATAGTGCTAGATATGTTAGTTACAAGATGGGCAGAGAGAAAGAGAGAGAGAACTCTTACCCAGCTTAAGATGAACACATCAAGATGTCACATAGCTTTTGTTACATATTTAGACAAAACCAAAAACAATAGCTTTAGAAGACTAGGAACTAGATCTAATGGGGTTAGAACATTTTTCTTATGTGCTGTTGTACAAATGTCCTTAGTCCTGTATTTTTTGTTTGTAACGCACAACAGTAAAACAAATTTGTCACTGGTACCAATATTATTATTATTATTATACATTTAAATTTATGTTTTGAATTTAAAAAAGGTCTATCCTTAAGTTCCAATACAATAACATAATGTCTATTAAGTAAGAGTTCATTGTTGACAAAGACATATATAAAATAAACTGTATGTAGACATACACACTTGTGTTAGATAACATGAATGAGGCAGAAAAGCAAAAGGTCTCATTTTTATATGTACATTTTATGAATAAACTTTTGCACCAAATTAAAGGGACATGATCTTAAAACAACTAAGGGATGCAATCCAGAAAACAAAAAAAATGGGATGTACACAAAAGGAAGCATAAAAATGAAGGAAGTTCATTATGAAACAGCAGCTATTTAGTTGGCAAGTCAAGTCAGAGCTCCCCAATCAAAAGAATAATTAAGATGTATAATTAAACAATTGTTCTAGAAGCTTCTGGGGTACAGTGAAAACAAATGGAACACAATCTCAAATCTGTCAACAATAAAGAAATGACTGTTCATAAGACCCTAAAAAATAATACTAAATGCAGAAAGTATGTAAGGGTTGTTTTGTTGACAATGCCCTTTTGAAAACAATCATAATGTCAACCTGAATTACAACATCATGTGAAAAGATATTTGTTCTAAAACTACATCATCATCATCTGTACATGTAAGTGTACCATTCAATAATCACTAAGTCTCTAGGTTTATGCCATGTTCACATTAGATCACTTATGACAAGCAAATGTTGGTATACAAGATTTTTAAAAAATCATTCTCATTTTAGGTCTTCCATATTACCCCATAAGGATATATAACGTTGCAAACATACATTATATCAAACTTAAGGATGACTTTTTTTTTTCAAACAATTATTATAATAATTTTTCACATCAGTTAAAAAAAAACAACAAAAAAACTTAAAAACTTAAAAGTCTAGAAAGTTACAAGGAAGGATTGTCATTGTTCCTGACAAGAAAATATCCACTGATAATTGTTCTTTATTTAAGAGCTACAAAAAAAAATATGTTCAATAGTTTCTTTGAAAACATTATTAATAAATACTAACCAAGATATTAAAAGTATAAGTCGACACAAAAGTAAATTACTTTTTTCTTATTGATTAGATACAAATTATAAAATATTTTAGCCATCTTTAGAACCATTCATTTTGTGGGCTACCATCACAGAAAAAGAACAATAAAGAATAGTAACATCCTACTCTTTGTATCTAGCACTTCTAAAAATGTGCAAAGTTCAACTTTGACAATAAACACAGTTATCAGTTTACAAATACAAATGTGTAAATGTATAAATGACATAAGAAACAATGAAAGTGAGAGTTTGAGAAAAGAAAAGCAGGTTTTCAAACATTTAAGTAGGTGACCAAGTCTTTACCGAAAACAAGAACATTGTTTGTATTGCCCCAACATAATATCAAACAATTGCATTTTTTAAAAATAAATAAACCCATTTAAACTCTACACTTTCACCCCATTTATTCAAATGTTGAAAAAAAAAAAAAGAGAAAACATCTTGAACAACAAGTTTTAAAACCAAGGTGAAATACTGTTATAAAAAACATTGCACAAAGTTGAGGTTTTCTAGTGTGTGTGTGGCATGTCAACTATACCAGTGCAATCCATACAAATTATAAAAATTACTTAGGAAATAAAAATGTATAGCTTGTTTAATCGATGGTCACGAATAGAAAAGGGATTGTTTGGGGCATAAAGAAATATTTATAGGACGGAATTCAGCAATGTTTAAACTTGTATTTACATAAAATACATGCATAAGAGCTAACTTAAATGAAATACTATTAATGATAAGCAAATTAACTTTGGATACATTCTTTTTAATAAGTGAAGTTCAATGTTTCTAAATTTAAAAAAAAAAAGTATCAAAAGTAAACCAAAGAAATTTGTTTTCAGTCATAACACTTTTTTTTTTTTTTAAATTTTCACAAATAAGAACACAGTAGAATAGTAATGTTACAAATACAAATATGCTTGTATAAGAACTGGTTTAGGACTCCAATTGTGGTGTAGTATAATATTCCCATTCAATGAGTTTTGAGGTGGGGGGAGGTTGGATAGTAAAATTGTGTTATAACATTAACTTACAACACATGACCTTGTTTTCAGATTCATTAAAAATATCACTGACCTATAAAACACTATTCACACTACAGCATTTATTCTGCAGACAACAAACACTTTCCTTTTTTTTTTGTTTGCTCCAATCAATTAAAAGTCTTGTGAGATGTCTATCTTGAATAGCTCATCAAAATTCATCATGTTTGGTCAGAGCCTCTCCAAAGTCTGTAGCCTGGCTGCCAACAAATAAATCATACTTGTCGAGGATTTCTTCTTTACTTAATTTGCCATCCTGTAAATAGAAAGAATAGTCTGACTGTAAGAGATTAAATATCATCTGGTGTCAATGTCTTAGTTTCTCTAATTATTTAAATCTTATTTGATGATTAGAAATACTAAAAGTGGTGAAAATAATCCAGTGGTCTCTTCTATAGGTGACATGTTTACAAAACAACGCCATTATCTAAATAGACTGCATGCCTTGTGACAGAGTTTGTACCAAAGATTACAAACGAAGAGTGCTTTGACTAGTGACCTAAGAGTGAGTACAACTGTGAGACAGCTGCAATGTCTTTCATTCTAAAACAGACAAGAAAGAGACTAAGAGAGTTGCTTGACAACAGCCATGCCATGAAGCTTATATATATATATATCTACCTGATTGACATCGGATTGAAATATCAGGTGTTTAGCCTCTGCTTTAGAGTGATCATAATCATGAGGTATTATCCAGTCCATAACCTCAGCCTTGTCCATTTTACCATCCTTGTTTTTATCACGGTAATTGGAAAATTGCTCGCGTTCTGACTTAACCCAACTAGGCTCTTCCTGGCCTTCTTCCTCAGCACTACGGGGCCACATGTCACCTATAGACAAGAGAGTATGTGCAAGTGTGACCAAATGAGAGATATTAGTGTTTTCACATGAATGCAAGATTTGTACTACATTCTCATCCACATAAAGAAGTAACTTTTTTTTTTCAAAAAATTTGGATTTAAAACTTTATCCCACAATAAAACCTTGTTATAGAAGAAACTTTCTCATAGATCAAAAAACTTGTATCAATACACATCCTCAAAGCCTAATATTTCACTAAATGTCATCTTTTACTGGATATAGAAGTAGTCTAAGCTTTGGCAATTCATCTTACTTTTTAAATATTAAAAAGTAATTTTACCAAGTCCATTAAGGCTGCATTTATTTTAAATTGTATTAGTAGTTAAATATTTGTTTATGCAATAAAGAAGATTGCTTAGACAAGTATTATTTAAATTTAGAAAATTCTGAAAACAAAACTTATCAGCCAACATGATAGGTAGTAACTAATTAATGATTCATAATTAAAAAAAAAAGGAAGCTTATGTATTCAGCTTGGATAAACTTAGTCCATCAACTACAAAAAGCTTTGTGCATCATTGTATCTAACAAGTTTTTTGTTTAGAGTAGAATAAAGAAATAGTTCACTATAAAAGTACAACTTCATGTGAATGATCGGGCAGTACAACTTGATTCACAGTCACAAACCCCATTTTCATCTGAGGATCTGATCAAATGTGTAGCCTCAGCTGAGCTGTGGTCATAGTCCTCTGGTATGATCCAGTCTCTTATCTCCTGCTTATCCAGCTTTCCATCTGCATTTTTATCACGGTACTGCACAAATTGTTCCCTCTCAGACCTGACCCACTCAGGCTCTCCTTCTCTGTTGGACTCCTCATCTTCCTCATCAGCATCATCATCACCCCAAATATCATCTACACATTAAATGCATTATAAAATATTTTCAAAACAAAAAAAAAAATGTATGATATATTTAGAAATTCATGGAGCACATTTTAAATTTAAAGACAAAGATCATTAAAACAGACAAAAGAATTTTAGTGACTGATAACTTTGCTTAGCAAAACCAAAAGATTTCAAAACTGGTTGGACTAAGGAGCCTCTATTTGAGAAAAAAAAAAAAAAAAAAAACAACAACAACAGAAGCTTAGTATCAGCAGGATAATATTTTACCACTTATGTCTCATCAATATTTCTGTCAGCATATTACTATTTGAAATACCGGTAAATATATATAAGTACTAAACAAGTTGAATATTTAGAACTGAAACATTTGACTTGTCACTTACCAATATATTCTTGAAGACTAATGTATCCATCCCCATCTTTATCAATATCTTCTAAAGTTTCCTGAAAACAAAAAGTTGTCACTGTTACAAGTACAGCAACTTAAGCTTGAATAAGTGAAAAATAAAAGATCAGTGATGAGCAAACATACTGCTTTGTAAACATGTTCTGATTTGTGTTTGTCAGAGATATCACATGTCTGTTTGCATTGAGGAGGACGACTTATCCTACATTTTAGAAAGCACTAGATGGCTGCAAGCATTTCTTACTCCATTGTCTTCTCAGTCAGTAGGAACAATCAGGATCTTAAAACAGAAACTTATCTAGAGGACATAATTTCAACTCTAAGTTTCCTCTATTTTTTTTTTAAACAGCTAAATCTAAAATGCAAGTTTTGTGTTTTAATTAGCAGACCAAAGAGTACTATCGTGAAGACAGTCCACAAAATAAAAGTCTAATGGTTACACTTTAAATGTCATTAATAATAGAACAGTTTAAACTTATTTCATAAAAATAAAGTTTTATTTGAAAATAGTATTGATACATACATTCCTGACTAAAACTTTAATTTAGTAGCATAGCACAAGGTATCAACTTGGACTGAACCACTGAATGGGCAATAATCAAATGTAAAACAGTATGATTTGCTTATAATTTTACTTCAAAAATTATTGTTTAATTATATTTTAAAATATATATCAAAGCATACAATGTATCTATGGTTTCTAAAATAATAAATATTGGTAATCAGATGAGGGGGGCATGGCATAAGTATGTATTCATCTCAACTAGATCTTTCATGATGTATTCCTATCAACTAGATCTTTCATGGTGTATTCCTATCAACACCACATACTCACATCAACAACTATGCCTCTCATGTGTTCAGCTTCCTCAGGATGAAGAAAATCCTGAAATTCTTCTTTTGTCAGTTTCCCATCTCCATTCTTATCAGCCTGGTGCCATCTTCTTCTGTCTCTCTGGATCATGTCTTTGTATTCAAAGGTTGGGGAGCCTTCCACTGGGTCTAACAAATAATTCAAACGATAAAAACTATGCCTTAAAAAATTGCTAATATTTTATCATATTTGTGTTATAAGCACCATAATGTATATTCTGTTTCAGAGGCACATCATGTTTAAATAATTTACACATACAATTTAAGAAAAATATTGTAAATGACAAAATATTGTGAAACCAACTTTTACATGTTGAGGCTAACTAATCTTTTGTGAATACATGAATGTGATTAGAGTTTAGCTTGACTCATTATACTTTAAAACATTCTGAAATAGGAACAGTGATGCAACAATTAGATAACGGTAAGTAAAATCAACCAGAGGCAATAACCTACCGTCACTGTAGCCAAAAGTACGTTTCTGATAGGACTCCCAGGTGAGTGTATTTTCAGCATCTGGTTCATGGTCTTTCCACATTCTGTCAGTGTCTGTGACAATATACCTTCTCTGGACATACTGGATCCATTCCTTGAGCTCAGCTTCTGTTACTTCCCCATCTCTGTCCTTGTCAATCTTGTCAACAATAATGCTGTTAACATAAACAAAAATGTTACAACCAATATATATATATATTATATACTAAAAATAAAAAGTAATAAAAAATTGCTCTGACGGACATTTCAATTTGTTTCTTTGGACAACAATAATAGACAATAATTAGTGGTGAAAATAATGGCAACCCATGGAACAAGCATGCTGACTGCAGAACAGCTCAAACACCTAATCAATAAAAACATCAAATAGATTAAAACTTATAGTACAGGTCTGGAGATGTTCTTCAATAAATGACAACCCATCACACAAACTTTCTCTCTACAGTAAACATTTGAACTTACGAGAGACGCTGCTTGCTTTCTTCTGGTGTCAGCTGATCAAATGTCTCTGCTTCTTCATGGCCTAAGAAAGCATCATGATCATAGTCAGGATTATGTTCACCATGAACTTCGTGAGGTTCACTACTCAGAGGCTGGGGGAAAAAAAAGTACACTGGTTAATTCTAAAAGGGGAGTCAACTTCAGTAAGAAAACAAACTATTAGAAACTCTTATCTACAATTTTAATATTACTTCTGAAAAACAACATTGACATTTTTTTGTAAACTTATGAGACAGGTCACTTCTTGAGAAAAAAAAATTTGGAATAAATCTTTGAGAACACTAAATACTTTCAATGGAATAAAAGAAAAATGATGATGAACTTTAATTCAAACATTGAATTTTTAAATGCAATCCCACTTAACAAATATTACATGCTCTACTTCACCAATATACTGAAATCTTCAGCAAACTAACTGAGCTTCACCTTTTCCTGAACACGTTGTTTCTTGTCAGGTATAGCACTGCAATGCACGCTGGCAAGTGTCACGACAACAAGAAAAAATACATACAGCTTCAAGGATTGATTCGACTTGGACATTTTCACCTGTGAAACATAAAGAGAATAAAAGTAATGTCAAGAAGATTAATTTATTGAATAATGACACTACAAGTGTTTACTAAACACAAGACTGATGTGACTGTGATGTATGACAATATAAGCCTCACAAATAAATGTTCTAGAGCTCAGGGGAAAAAACAAACACACCAAAGGTTATAAAGAAATAAGCTGAAGCAGCCTGGAGGAATATAAGAAATGATGTAAAGTTGGCTTTACTTCTATTAGTAACCAGGACACTATGTATATATATATAATTATATATATGCTATTTTATAAAGACTAGCGACAAGCCAAAAAAAAAAAACAAACAACAAAACAACTGACTAAAGTTAATCATGGTTGAGTTCACTAACTGACATGGATTCTATTCCCTAATGGCACTATTTCCAAATAAATATATAATAATATGTAGACTATCGTTCTGAAGACAACGAGAAGGTAGAGAGCGGCACATACTGTGACCTATGTTAGTGGCAAGCAAGTGAACCCTGTAGGAACATTAAGACATTGACAGCAAAAGTGAACCTTGTACGTTAGTGGAAGGTAGTGGCGGCAACAGTAAAGCCTGAACTGAAGGCCAGATCTTAATGAATTCATAGCCAAGATAGACATATTTATGTTCATTGTGATCATCTTTTTTTATCACATCTCAAGACTAGATCTAGATAATGTAAGCTGAATTCTAGACTCTCTAGTAGATTATAGAATCATGAGAATGCGTAAGAGTAACAGTAGTAACACTAGATATAGATTCTAACTGTAAGTAAATTTAGTAAATACAATCTATCGACTATAGAGTGCAGAGATCTAGAATCTAGATCTATATAAATATAGATTATTAAATTATAGATCTACTCTAAGTATCTTGAAAGATTAATCTACATTAATCTATATCTATACAGTGAGTATACATGATTACTATACTACCATTTCTAGAATCTAGGGGTAATGTATCATTTGGTGGGTGGGGTCCCATATATTGAAAAAAGATAGTATCAGAAGTTAGGTAGATCTAATGACTAATCTGTAGAGGGACTAAAGCTCTTCAACTATACTGTTACTATACTATACTATTATATCTAGATTCTTCTAAATCTATATTACAAATTATAGATCTAGATCTAGTTATAGACTTACTTAGACTTAGGTCCTCCCGCGCCGTTCGTATATTAATTTAGACTTTAGAAAATTTAGATTCTAAATTTACTAGGACTAGAGATAGTAACTATTCAACTATTGTGACTATTGTCAGTATTGACAGTGAGTTTAACATTTTTAATAATTTATAACATTTATGATATTTGAATTAAATTATATTCCGGTATCTAGATCTATAATAGTAAACTAATTATTAAATAATTAAATCTATTCGAGTGTAATGTCGCTGTCAAGTGTCATAGAGTCTAACTAGTCTAACTCTAAGACAAAACTCTAAGTCACTTAGATGTCTTAACTTAGACCTTAGACTAGTC
Source organism: Biomphalaria straminea (assembly GCA_021533235.1). Classification (NCBI taxonomy): domain Eukaryota; kingdom Metazoa; phylum Mollusca; class Gastropoda; family Planorbidae; genus Biomphalaria; species Biomphalaria straminea. The sequence continues at coordinate 46,505 of JADKLZ010047319.1, read as the reverse complement.
AGTCAATGAAAGTAAAAGCTAGATTTCTATGTAATGAAGTAACCGGTACAATTTATAAAAACTTGCTTTTTAAAGTTAATGTAAACACTGCTAAATCCTTGTGAGATATAGATCTAGCGATAACGAAACTAAGTTTGATTATCGATCACAGTAAAGAATCTTATGTTAGATAATACAAAAATCAATCTCACTAAGTGGGTCGTTGTACAAAAGATTCCACGTACTAAAGCGTAAAATAAAATAACAAATTTATTTTTCACTGCTACCAGAAGAAGAGCTCCGACCAATAAAATCGCTTCAAAAATTACACGTGACTTTAAAAAACCAATAGAAGCCTTGCCAACGTGGCCTGTGTGTTTCAGCAGCCAACCAAAGAAAAATATTGTACGGAGTCTGCTGCGTGGCAGGAAACACGATTTTTTCTCCGCATTGTCAAACGTAATCGAGTCTTCATTCTACCTCACCCCTTAATAAATTTAAAGATAACCTAAATTAGGTTCCCCAATTTATTAATCCCCTGAGTTATACAGTTTAATTCAAATCACGAAAATGAACATCACGCATCCCCGATAAGGCTATTACATCCTAGTCGTATGCCTTCTGTTACATAATAATCTATCTAAATCTATTTTTCTACTAGAGGTGATACATACATGCCTTGGCACTTAGATCAGCTCTTTAATTCTTTCCTACCATCTGACAAAAAGGCGTGGGGAAGGGTATGAAATATGTGTTTCTTTTTTTTTTTAGTAATGTAGGCCTAACCATGTATGAAGGGCGGGTGTTTTTGTAGTGAAGGGTTTCTGTTGAAATTGTCTGTCGTAATTGAAGTGATTAAAACAGGACTGGTGTGAAAGCTGGGAGGAGATGAGCAAGAGATGTGAGACAGAAAGAACGTGATTTTCTTGAAATAATCATTTCACTTTTTCTACATGCATCTTCTTCAGGAACTATTAAAAGTTACATTAAGCTTTTATTTTATCAAGAAGTTAGTCGAATGTTTTCAGAGATGTATCCTTGAAGCTTTTTCTTTGTCCACCTTTTGATCACTTACCTTTCTTTAGTTGTCCATAAAATGAATCTTTTAGGGATGCGGGAGTCTTCCAATCCTGAAGACATGGTCTGCCTAACGCACATGAGACTGCATTAGCATTGTATGGATGTTTCGCAGACACACTCTTCTGAGTACATCACTGTCAAGTATTTTGTCTTGCCATTTAACATTCAATATTTTACTGAGGCAGACCATAATATGTGGGCGGTTCAGTTTTTGTCCATGTTTCTGAGGCAGACCATGTGGGCGGTTCAGTTTTTGTCCATGTTTCTGAGGCAGACCATGTGGGCGGTTCAGTTTTTGTCCATGTTTCTGAGGCATAGAGCAACGCGGAGAGAATAATAGCCCGATAGACACTTAACTTAGTTATTGTATTCTATTCTATTCAATAAATTTTTAGTCTACCATGGGATGCATGGAGACGCGGTGTTTGAGCGACAAAGCGCTTGGCTTCTGAACCGAGGGTCCCGGGTTCGAATCCTGGTATTTTGGGATCTTTGGGCGCCTCTGATTCCACCCAACTCTAATGGGTACCTTACATTAGTTGTGGAAAAGTAAAGGAGATTGGTCGTTGTGCTGGCCACATGACACCCTCGTTCAGGGGCGGACTGGCTATGTGGGCATTCGGGCAAATGCCCGGTGGGCCGGTAGTTTACCTAAAGGGTCTCACGAATACATTTCGTCACATATTGAATTGTTAAAGGTTTTCTAATATTCCCTTAACAAAGTGGCCCTCTGAGCGTGGTGTTTAAAAAGAGTCTTTTACAGACTCAACATTGTAGGTCCTAATACTAATTTATTTTAGCATATTTTCCGAAATAATGTAATAGTCTACATCCGTAGACAGTGCTAGTGTAGGCTTCATCTTTTTCGGGCCTACACACTAAGCGATGAAAAAGAACATAAGGGCTATATTTCTTAAAAAAATATAGAGCATGCTTACAGTTAAGGATACATGATTAAACTTAACATAAATATTTTCTGGACAGGTAGGCCTGTAATTGGAGGCCCATCGTATAATATACAATTTATGGGCCGGAGTGTTATAGAAATGCCTGGGCCGATTTTGACACCCAGTCCGCCCCTGCCCTCGTTAACCGTAGGCCAGAAACAGGCGGCTAATGAATAATGCCGTTTTTATTTATCGCGCGTAGGAATGGCGTTTTCCATATTGAATGACACCCCAAAATGACTTTTTTTTTTCTATATATTTCCGTATATTTTAAGGACTTTTTCGTATATTTTGCAATTTCGGGAGATTTCCAGGAGCTCCTGGTAAATCGACAGGAGAAGCGGGAAATCTGTTTTAAATTATAAAATGGTTTAATTTAATAATTTATACACCTTGAATTAGCACGGGTCCTAAGAGAAAGCGGATCCTTTGAAAGTGGGGGTCTACTGCAATCGCATAGGTTGCAGTGGCCTAAGACCGGCCAAGAAAAATAGCGGCGTATCCTACACCTACGGTCGACTAGTTGTGACTATTTCACCACACTCGGATTGAATAGACCAACATGTAATCTGTAAATTAGATTTAATCCGTTACTATCCATGTATCTAAATGCATATATCAGCATAGCGGAGAACATGCTACTGAACAGTGTGGGTGTCCCAAAAAACATGTCAGAGTAGTTCCTGGTTCCTTTCTGAAGCCGTAATGGCTTTCTGGTAGTAGTCCTTAATATAGATGATACATGAGGCGATATAGTAAGATACATGCAAGGATTTGAGGTAATCGAGAAAAGAGATATTCTTCTGTTGTCGCAGATTAGGCGGTTTGTTTTGGGCTTGTACAGATGGACAATTGTGGCGTCTTCTTTCGGTAAAGTCTCTTGTTCTCACACAAGTAAGAACAGCTCGCGAAGTCTTTCAATCAGGGCTTGCCCACCTTTTTACAGATCTTTTGGGGCTTTTCCACTTCCAAGCTGTTGAGCTTCAGTTTACCTCAGCGGAGGGCCTAAAATAGGTGGTAATCCATGTTCCCATGTAATGGTCCTTCCTGTAGTCTCTATATGGCCGCGTCTTTTATAATGGTAGGTGTATTGAAAACCTTTTCAAAGTGCTCGGCCCAGGGTTTCAGGATTACATCCTCATCTGTCAAAAGTTTTGTACCATCAGCATTTAGTAGAAAGGATAAACCTGACAGGTCAAGGTGGACAATGTGACATCCTCCTCATCATCAGCACCTTTCACCTGCTCGCCAATAAAGTTCTCTATCGCACCTGTAAGCAACTTTTCTTCATTCTTGTTTTCTGATATTCTGGCCGTGTTTAGCCTTTTTGAAGGTTTAGGTTTCCGAGGACATCTCTTTGGTTGTATCCTAATGGTTTAATTTGGTAATGATAAGGTAATGGTCTGTCCCAAGCTTTGCACCACAGCAAGATTTGGTGACTCGTATGTCTTGATCAATTCATCTGATGATGACGTAATCTATAAGTTGCCAATGTCTTGAGCGGGGATGCATCCAAATGATTCGCTTCCTCGTTGGGAGTCTGAGTATGTGTTCGAGCAGCTTGTGTTCAGCACAAGAGTAGTAATAGTCCGTTACGGTTTAACTGACCTGCTCCGTATTTTGCTAAGACTCCTTTCCAGATTTGATGGTCAGAGCCGACTCTTGTGTTGAAGTCACGGAGAATGAGTAGCTATCTGATTTTGGTATATTACGTAAGGTGGAGTTTAAACCTTCGTACAACTTTGCTATAATCTAGTCATGCATGTTAATTAGACATTTAAACCCTGTCCTTGGATTTCCTGGGCTATTCAGGAAACAAAAACTTTTCATTTCTAATTTTACACACTTAATATTCTGTGAAAAATCTTGAATCTTTAAGACGGTAATGCAGGGGCGGACTGGGTATCAAAATCGGCCCGGGCATTACCATATAAACCGGCCCACAAATGGCATGTCATATATTTTTTTTGGGGGGAGGGGAGGGTTTACCACACTATGTCTTGCGGGCCACATGACCGAAAAGTTACAAAAACAAATTGAAATTGTTCTGAAACTATTTAGGTAGAAACATATAGGTTAAATACTTAATTAATAGGTTTTTAGACAGTTATATATTTTTCTCTGTGGCATTTTACGTCTCTAGAGACGATCTTTTCCCCTTGCAAGCTCTTGTGTGACTAAAGAGGCCAATCCTTGATACACAGCTGCGATCGCAGGTTGGGCATATGTAGTCACCAGGCGCCGTTGCACTTTCACCCTTCTTTCTGCTTCTGTTGTGTATGGCATCTGCAATCAAAGATCCCTCCTTTATGCTCTCTCTCCATGTGGATCTATCTAGTGCCACCTCTTCCCAGTTGCTGGTGTCGATCTTAAAGAGCTTCATGTCCCGTTTGCATACATCTGTATAACGTAAGAGTGGACGACCAGCGGCTCTTCTGCCTTCTATTAGATCGCCATACAGAATATCCTGTGGGAGTCGACCTACTGGCATTCTACGAACGTGGCCAAGCCAGCCAAGGCGTCGGCTGCTGATAACAGAGCGGATGTCCTGGCAACCTGCTCTTTGTAACACTTCCTCGTTGGTTATCTTATCTTGCCACCTTATTTTAAAGATCCGCCTTAGGCATCGGAGGTGGAAGACATTCAGCTTTTTTTCCTGCCATGAGTATGTTGACCACGTTTCACTTCCGTATAGCAAGGTACTCAATACACAGGTCCGGTAAACTAGAGCTTTAGTGCTGTTAGTCAGCAATATGTTGTCCCAGACTCTTTTCTGCAACCGTGACATGGTGGCCATTGCCTTGGCTATCCTGTTGTTAATGTCATTATCCAGTAGAGTGTTGTTGGATATGATGGAGCCAAGGTAACAAAAGTTGTCTACGATCTCTAGTGGTTGGCCATTAATGTTTATTTGAGGTGCAGCATTTGTGTTTTGTACAAGAACCTTAGTCTTGCCCTGACTGATGTTTAAGCCGAACTTCTGGCAAGCAGCAGATAGTTTGTCAACTAGGAACTGTAGCTGGGTATCAGAATCAGCCACAATAGCTGCATCATCAGCATACAGGAGTTCCCTGATGAGTAACCTCCTGACCTTGGTTTTAGCCCGCAGCCTTGAAACATTGAATAGCTTTCCAGAGGATCTTGTATGGAGAAACACACCATCGTTTATGTCGTTGTATGCGTAATGCAATAGACAGGAGAAGAATATGCCAAACAGAGTGGGTGCGAGTACACATCCCTGCTTGACACCACTGCAGACCTCAAAAGGTGCTGATTGGGCTCCATTAAATTTGACAGTGCATTTAGTTTCCTCATGGAAGCACTCAATGAACCTCAGTAATTTGGGAGGGCAACCTATTTTCCTTAGAAGTTTGAAGAGGCCACTTCTGCTGACCATATCAAAGGCTTTAGTCAAATCAACAAAAACAATGTAAAGGGGTCTGTCTCTCTCTCTGAATTTCTCCTGCAGTAGTCGTAGAGAAGATATCATATCTATAGTGGATCTACCACTCCTGAATCCACACTGAGACTCGGGGTAGACTCTAGAAGCTATCACTTGCAGCCTAGATAGTGCCACTCTAGCAAAGATCTTGCCCACTATACTAAGAAGAGAGATACCCCTATAGTTGTTGCAGTCACTCCTATCCCCCTTGTTCTTGTATATTGTGACAATAGTAGCATCACGCATGTCTTGAGGGACATAACCTGTTTCCCAACAACGGCAGAGGAGAGTATAGAGTTCGGGGAGCAGGAGTGATTCGTTGGCTTTAACTACTTCCACTGGGATACCATCACTTCCTGGAGATTTTCTATTTTTCATGCAGTTAATTGCTTTTTTTGAGGTCACTAAGGCTCGGAAGCTCATCTAGGCATTCCAATACTAGAAGATCTGGTAGAGAAGCCAGGGCGGCATCGTCTACTGTATTCTGTGTGGCATAGACATCGAGGTAGTGTTCTGTCCATCGTTCTAGCTGCTTGGTTTGATCTGTAATCTTTTCTCCAGATTTGGATAGAAGGGGGGCAGGCTTTGACACTCCTGGACCCAGAGCCGCTTTAATGCCATCAAACAGAGCTTTACTATTTCCTGAGTAGAGACTTTCTTGGATTTTGTTGCAAGTATCCCTCCAAAAGTTATTTGCACATTGTCTAGCCATTTGTTTCGCCTCTTTATTAGCGCTTTTGAAGGCCTGCAAAGATTTTGGACTAGGCTTTGTCTTGTGAGCGAGGTGTGCAGATCGCTTTTTCTCGATGCAAGGTTCCATAAGTGCTAGATTTGCCTCAAACCAGTCTGCATTTTTGTGCTTTTGAGGCCCAAAGGCGGTGATTGCCGAACTGTAGATTACATCTCTTAATTTCTCCCATCTGATAGAGATATCTTCTTCATCACTTAGCGAGGGGATTGAGCTGTTCAGGAGCTCGCCAAAGAGTGCAGCCTTCTCTGGGTCACCTACATGGTTGACGTTAATTCGTCTAGTTCTAGGTTGAGTGGAAGTATAGGCCTTCTTGAGAAGTAGTTTGATCTTGCTTAGCACTAGTGAATGGTCTGAGTTGCAGTCCGCACTATGGTATGAGCGGGTGTGGATGACACTTTTCAGATCCGTCCTACGGGTGATACAGAGGTCAAGCTGGTGCCACCTTTTTGAGCGTGGGTGTTGCCAAGAGACTTTGTGGCGTTCCTTGCCAGAGAAGAATGTATTTGTTACACACAGTTCATGAGAGCTACAGAACTCGAGTAGCCTTTGGCCATTGTCGTTTATTTTGCCAACACCATGAGGTCCCAAGCATTTTGGCCATGCATCATTGTCATCGCCAACACGGGCATTAAAGTCTCCATTTATATAGAGGTGCTCGGACTTTGGAATGCTTTTAATTACGTCCTCTAGAGCTTGAAAGAATCTGTCTTTGTCCTCTTCCGATGCAGCAAGGGTTGGTGAGTAAGCACAGATTATATTAACTTTGCCTTGCGCTGATGCAAATTTCATGTGTGCTACTCTTTCATTGCCAATGGGAAACATCGCAATGCAGGGGACGAGACTTTTTCTTATTGCAAAGCCGACGCCATGTATTCTAGGGCTTTGTTCTGGTTTTCCTTGCCAGTAGAAAGTATAATTGCTTTCTGTAAGAGATCCACTGTCTGCCAGTCTGGTTTCTTGCAGACAGGCCACATCAATGTTTAGTCTGCTGAGTTCTCTGTCGATGATAGCTGTTTGACGCATGTCAGTAACGAGTTCAGGGTCAGTATTGAAGCCAGGACACATTGTCCGTATGTTCCAGCTTGCAAAACGCATTAAAATTGGCGGTTTTCTTTTGATTGTATTGGCAGGTGCGGGTGAGCAGCTTGCTTTTTGATTTTGTCTTAGCACCAAGCACCCAGTGGTGCGGCAAGCCGTGGCGGGATAGCACTATATTGTCCGAGGGCTGCTCGGCTTAAGGCAGGCAGTAGCTATCCAGTGAGGCTAAAAAGCCCCTCCTACCGTCAAGAGTGGTCCCTGGCGTTCCAGCTTACGCCAATCAGCTAGGAACTTATAACCGGTAACTACCACTCTCCGTGTTTTTTCAAAGACATTTCTGTCAGAGATGGAGTGACCTCTCCATTGCTGGGGGAAAGCCTGGGCGGTAAATTTGCGAATGCTGGGCTGCCCACACGTCAGCACACGCCTCTCTTCCATACTGACCGGGTCCAAAGGGATGGCAAGCCATCACAATTTGGGGACAGGTGGCTGCAGGAGTTTGCCAAAGGGCAGTAGTCTTACTACTGTCCCCCCGCCTACGGGGCTCCAGGACCGGATTTTCTGTTAGGGTTTACTCCCTTAGCCTTAGACCTTACTGGGACACACACAAGGCAGTGCGGCTATTAACCTATAGCTAGGGGTTTGGTTTATGGGCAGCAGGGCGTGTCCGCACGCCGACGGGCCATGCCTGCCTCACATCTTGGGGCCAAACCTCCTCCGAGACCCTTGCAGTTTAGCCTGAGACTTCGCAGCCTCAGTTTCCATCTGCCACCACGAGGAGGTACTGCATAGGACTTGCTGTGGAGAGGCTATGTACTGGCAAGGGAGACTTACAAAATTGCTCCCCTTTCACATATGCTAGCCAGCGGTGGCAACAAGATTGTTACCACACTAGACGCATCACACAGCCTTTGGACAGATATTTTTACGCGTCAGAAAATAACCACATTTCTCTACTTACAATATATGCAACAGTGTAAGTAGTTCTAACAACGACTAATTTTGCGGACTCTTTTGGTAAAATAAATTCCATGGATCCTCCCTATAGGCTTAGTTTGACAATTTTTCTATTCGCGACAAAAACTAAGAACGACGCTATATTTATTTTATAATACTGTTTTTATGTTGTTTTATTAGACAACCATTCTTTCTTTATAAAAATTAATGTGTTGTTTTATTATCATGTTCAACAACAACAACAACAACAAAAAAAAGAGTAAAGATAGGTTTCCTGGTAGATTCTACATTCAGAGTTCCAATTCACAAAGACACAAATGTTAAAGATCATGATACCAATCCACCAGAGAAATGAGGGCCCAAAACTAGGTACAGATACGATACATTTTTTCAACCTTTTTTTTCGTTTGGAAGTAGTATTTACACTTTGTGCCGATGTTTTCGCGGGCCGAATGGAACCACGTAGTGGGCCGAATCTGACCCGCGGGCCGTATTTCGAGCATCACTGCTCTAGACAGTACACACCGCCAAGAGACGGCTAGGGAGTCCGAGGAACTGCCGGAGGGGCACGGGGCGGAGCCCCGGAGCCTAGCACAATTTCCGTTATTTTAAGCTTTAAAAAATGCATATTCTGAGATATCAACAGTGCTATTAGACTGCTACTCTTCCACTAAAAAAATTCAAAAACCGAATCTGCTATTCACTTGAGTCCAGCGATTGGTAGAAAATGGTAAAATGATTTAGTTTTTGTATTGTAAGGGGGAGGGAAACCACAAAACCCAATTTGGCTACGCTCAGGAAATTTGGTGACTAGTTTGTTTAAGTTGGTGCACTGGGGCAGTAAACAAAGTTTCCCTTTCAGACAATGAGGTCTGAGGCATGTGATGGTTTGAACTCCTCCCATCCCGGCTACGACCATATGTTATATGATAGGTGTAGGCCTAAGTCTAAATCTCTACAAAATATATAAAGTTGTATAATGCATCGAAAACTGTATGTCTGCATTCGTAGAATTGTATAATTTGAATATGAATGAATATATCATGAACCATTATTTATAAATCTAAGTCTCCTTTCATTTAATATCGGATGTGACAGCGCTATATAAATTTTTGTAATTATTGTAATAATTTTCATCATTAATGACTTTATATTAAGCATAAGTTTGCCATTAATTATTATGGTGTAACGAATTGATTTAGATCTAGATTTATTTTTTAATTAAATATTTTTTTTTTGTAACCCTCAAGTGTAGTATTGTTTACTATTTTTAGATCTATAATCTATGTTATTAAAAATAAGCAAAAAGAACCTTACTTTTCTATTCAAATCGCAGAAAGTATAACTTTTATACACAAATTGAGCTGTGAAAAAGTTGGGTGGCTTTCAATTTCGCGTCTGTGCGACACTGTGTGCATGTGTTATTGTGAATCTCTATTAAGTATTGTTAAAGAGCTAATTGTCGCGCCTTATTTTTATTTATTTTTTTTTGGTTCGTTATATCAATGCTTTCTAACTTAACCTATCTCATCCCCCTTTGTCGTTAACTTTCAATGGAACCATCAAAAGATGGGGGAGGAAAGGAGCAAAAAAATGGGAGTTCCATATATCAAAGGTCCATGCCGACCAGCAAAATGATGAGGCCAAACACAACCTCGGAGACATCAAAGCAGTGTTGAAGTCCATGCCGCTTGCGCAGAAAGTTTGGTCTAACGTTTTGCAAATGATAATACGTACAGTGTAGCCCCCCTATAGCGTATTGTTTTTTTATTCTAGTCGAATTTCAAACTAAAGTAGTTGTAATAATCATAAAATAAAAAAAAAGAAAAGAAAACGTGTTCGGGCCTTTGTTTCTTACTGCTGTCACTTTTTTTTTTTTTTAAAGTTGTCTGTATTGAAATTTTTTTTCTTTGGTCGCGGCCTGACCGGCCCATTTGGTACCGGCCCACCGGGCATTTGCCCGGTTGCCCATATAGCCAGTCCGCCCCTGCGGTAATGTGTAAGTAAATTCCTGTTTGCACTTCTCTTGAGACTTTAACGCATACACCGCGTGACAGTGATTCTATACTTGTGACTTAGATCTTCGCATCGCCATCAAGTTAGAACAGAAAGGCCATTACATTGTGACATAAAATACATAGATTATGATAGATACAACTAGATCTGTAAATCTACGTACATGATGGATACATGGTCAGGTGGCTCTAGATAGGCCTATTTCAGCTTACTATAAATTAATTATTTACCAGTAGGTAGATGGAAACACTACTGGGTGGATTAAGTCTGTGACACCCCAGTCTGCGACGGAGGGACAAGATTTGTCTGAGTAACCAGATAACTAGACAAAACTAACTTAACTAATATAGCTAAACTAAACAAAAGCACCAACGAAACTTTACTTTAGTATTAAATAAAACAGAATGAAAATTTATTTACATAAAAATAATAAAGGAGGCTTCCAATATGGACCAGCTCGTAATATGGACCAGCACGATTTCAGGGAAACTACTTTGAGTTGCCAAAATCTAAACATTAAAAATTGTTTAATGCAGTCCCTTTGTTATGTTAACTTCATTGGCGCCAAGAAAATGGCTGAACAGTTGAAACGGTGAGTGCGTTTTTGTTTTCACACACATTTTTCTTAAAGTCGTTCATTTTTTAAGCCGTGTCAAACATAAAATACTTCTACAAGATTATAAAAATCATTCTAGACATGTTTCAAGACCATTAATGAACTAGTTTACAAGCATTCTACGTATCAATCTAGTTATTAATCAATTAACTTTTTGATAAGAATATCAAATATCTAATATGGACCATTTGAAAGAATGTAATATGAACCACTGGTCCATATTAGATCAAAGTGTTTCATATTAGATACCATTGCCATGGACCTTCTATTTTCTAGACTTTGTCTTTTTCTGTAGGCTCACTATTAGAAGTTAATATCAGTTAAGTAGAAATCATAGTAATAATGTTTTTTTTTAATTTGATTTCAGTGGAAAATGGTCATTGGACCAATTGTCTAATGCCATTGCAGCTTATAAAAACGGAGACTTTGGACTAAATGAATGTGCAAGAAAATATTGTGTACCAAAGGCCACATTAAAAAGGCACATAGACTGAAGCAATAAGTATGTCAATGGTGATAAAAAGCAATTAGGCAGAGGAACAGTATAACAGTATTACCAGATGATGTTGAAGCTGAGCTATTGAAGTATATCGTAATGCTTGAAAGTATGTTCTTTGGAGTGACAAGAAAAGAACTAATAAGACTAGCATATGAGGTGGCCGAGAAAAACAAAATCCAACATGTCTTCAACCATGACCTTAAATCTGCTACTAAAACATGGTATATTAAATTTTGTCAAAGGCATCCAGAAATATCATTGAGACAACCAGAGTCTACATCAATCGCCAGGGCAAGTGGCTTTAACAAAGAAGCAATGGCTCGATATTTTAGGCTCTTGGAGGATATAATTGACGAGAACAAGCTAACAGCAATGCGCATCTATAACATGGATGAATCATCAGTGTCTGTTGTCCAAAAACGTTGCCAGAAAATACTCGGTCTGAAGGGTAAAAGTCAGATTGGTTTTATAGCAAGTGCGGAACGCGGGACAAACACAACTGCAACAACGCAGCTGGCTTATATGTCCCACCACTCATCATTTTTAAACGAAAGAAAATGCCAGCCGAATTAGCTGATGGTGCTCCACCTGGAAGTGTAGTTACTTGCAATGACAGTGGATGGATGGATTCTAATGTTTTTACAAGGTGGCTGAATCATTCGATTCAATTCGTCAAGCCCACTAAAGAAAATAAAGTGTTGTTGATCCTCGATGGACACAATACACATAGAAAAAATTTAGAAGCAATTGAGATGGCAAGGAATAATAATGTGATTATGCTATCTATACCTCCACACACAACTCACAAGGCCCAGCCATTAGATAAAACATTTTTCAAGCCCTTGCAATCTTACTATGCTGAGGCTGTGGAAAGATGGCTCCGTACTCATCCTGGAAGAGCAGTCACATCCTTTCAAGTATGTTCTTTGTTTAATGAAGCTTATGTTAAAGCTGCTACAATGTCCACAGCAATAAATGGTTTTGCACGATGTGGAATCTGGCCATGTACAATGGACGTCTTTGCAGAACATGAATTCCAGCCAATTTTTTCAAATATCTCTCAAGACAGTCTTGCACAAAATTCTCCAGTTCCTGGGTCTTCCTCTGAACATAGTGTTTGCAATACAAGATCCCCTTCAGTGAAAGAGCCTAATGCTAGGAGCATGTTAGAACCTTCTTTAAGAAACCAATCTGAAGAACACATGTCACTTTCCATTTCAAATGCTTGCAATTTGACTGTGTCATCCGTTGTCAACACTTTATCTCCACAGTGGATTACCTTTACGACAAAAGGCGATGGTAGATGTTTCTTTAGGAGTATTGCGGTAGGGTTAGAGCCACAACTTCAAATAGAAAGGTTCAATGGAACTTTTAGCAATGCAAAGTTAATGCTCCAAGAAACTTGCTTGGCAGATTCTCTACGTAGTCAAGTTATTCAGTATTGTTTGAAAGTATATGAACGTTTTGCTGAAGTTCTGACAGGGGATGCTTTAGTAGCAGATATGCCACCAAATTACCAATTCAAATCATTATTGGACAGACTGGAGCAATGAGTGAAACCAACTGTATGGTAGGAGAATTTGAAGTCAGCAGAACCTCAGAAGTGATCAAGAGAACAATAAACGTTGTGGACAATAGAAGTGGCAATGTTGTTACCTATGGAGAAAACTTCACAGAGTTGCCTCCTTTATTTATCTTGTACACATCCATTGGTTCAGACAGTGGTCACTATGATGCTCTGAAAAAGGCACCTCTCAACGAATCTCATGTGGAACCTTTTTCTCCGGTCAAAGGTTTGACTCTGCCTGATATGTCACCAGTCCTCAAGAAAAGCAACAAAAAAAGGAAGGCAGAAATTTTAACATCGAGCCCGTAGAAACAATCTCTAAAACAGAAGCGTAGCGATGGTCCGAAAACGGCACCTGAAGCAAAAAAGAAGTCCAGAAAAACGCAAAAGCTAGTGAAAGCTAAGAAAATGAAAGACAAAGCTGATGAAAGTTGGTATTGTTTCATGTGTGAAGAAAATATTAGAGAAAATATGATTTGTTGCACTGCTTGTCATCGCTGGGCACATGTAGAATGTGCAGGAGTAGAGAATGATTGTTTTCTATGTGAAACTTGTCAGTCTGAAACTAAGACTAAACATTATTTGAAGAAAACAAGATTACAAAGAGAGTTTGTGTGATACACAAACTCAGAGGCGGCCCCCGTCGGAGTCGGATCCCTGTCAGATCTGCCTATTCGCAAGATGTTTCGGATGTTCCTTCTAAGTCCATGGCTCAATTCCTGTATCCTCCCATCCTTAAACTATCGCAATACTTCTGAAAGAACAGTAAAGGTTAAATAATATTTTTAAAAGCCTTTAGTGTTTTTTTCTAACCGTGACGGACAGACAACCAACAGACAAAACACACAAAAATATGCTTGTTTCATTCTAATGGGGGCACTAAACAATTTTGTTTTTAAAAATCTGATTTTTTTAAAAATTAGTTTAGAATCAAGTCATTTCCGGGCTTTACGCTAGTACACGAAAGCCGCTGCTAAAAGTTCATTTAAAAAAATGTGCATGATATCTACATGTCAGAAGCATTTCTTATAGTGACATTTTCTCCCTTACATTTACCTAATTGCTTCACAATTGGTGTTTTATTATTAAAAAGTCGCTTGCATAATTAATTTTATAAATTAAACGGTTTGCTTTTAGAAAACAAAAAGTAGCTGTTGCACCTAAACTTTTCAAGCCGCATCTAATGGTGAAATAATATTTTTCGTATCTCTTCTAGTTTTGGCGCTCTGAGTCTGACAGACGGACAGACAGACAGAAAGTCATTTTAAAAAATGTGCGTGATATCTACATGCCAAGAGCATTTTTTCTAGTAACATTTCCTCCCTTACATTTACCTAATTGCTTCACAATTGGTGTTTTATTATTAAAAAATCGCTTGCATAATAATTTTTATAAATTAAACGGTTTGCTTTTAGAAAACTAAAAGTAGCCGTTGCACCTAAACTTTTCAAGCCGCATTTAATGGTGAAAAAATATTTTTCGTATCTCTTCTAGTTTTGGCGCCCTGAGTGTGACAGACGGACATCTTGCACAAACCTAATAGCGGCTTTTCCCCCTTTCGGGGGCCGCTAAAAATGTAAAAAGAAAAAAAAAATAAAGTTAAATTATCACTATTCTGTCAATGTTATATTTCCTTTATTTCCTTTGGTCCATATTGCAGCCTGACCTGGTCCATATTGAAAAAAAATATTTAAATTTCAAATTTAATTTTTATTTTCTTTATTACACATCTGTACATCATAGCGAGGCAGCATTGTATAGGGAATGGTAGCCTCTATGTACACAAGAGAATTTACGTTTGTAGGATCAAAAACTTTTTTTTTATGAAGGGTACAAAAAAGTGGTCCATATTGGAAGCCTCTCCCCAAATTCCAATATCTGACACCAAAAATGTAAACTACTTTTCTACATACAAAAAAATCAGTAATAAAATGCAGAGGCGTCACTAGGGTGGGTGTCCCCCGGTGCGGTGAAATCAGGGTGTCACCCCCCCCCCCCAGCGTTCCACTTATTCTTCAAATAAAAAACTATCGTTGTTCAGTTGTTGTTTTTTGCGCAATAATACAGTTCGTTGATTGCTGCTACACAAAGTTTAAATGAGTATCGATTATGTTTTTTCTCTTACATATTATCGTTAATCATTACATACAATAACATCTACGATTTTTTAAATAGAAAGAAATTAAAAACCAACTGAGCATGCTTTCCTAGTAAACAATAAACAGCTCTTAATGGAGACTTTTGAACATTATAATCACATATAGTGGTAGTTTCATGAGGACAACTAATGAAAAATGCAACTTAATGAAAAGTATATTGATAGGTACAAAAATTTTTTAACATTTTTTTAACATATAAAAGTTTACAATAACTTTAGAAAATAAATATTTAAATTTCCTTTTCAGGATTTCAAATTAGAAAACTTATAAAAAAAAACTAAACTTTAAACTCAATATATCTTTCGACTTCGTTTTCAATGGACAGAATTGCTTGATTTGATTTAAAAAAAAAAAGTTTTTAATTAATGTTTTAATGAGAGAACGTTGTTAGTTGATGTTTTAATAACATAACGTTATCATTTAATGTTTTTATGAGAGAACGTTGTTAGTTGATGTTTTAATGAGAGAACGTTGTTAGTTAATGTTTTAATCAGAGAATGTTGTTAGTTAAATTTAGTTTTGCAAAGCTTCTTTTACATGACGCCTTGTAAACATGCATTTAACAAGAAACAGTTAAAGGTTTAATTCAAAGGCTGGTAGAGATTCGTTGTCGTCTTTCAAAACTTTGCTGCATTCTAGTATTCTAGTTTTAGTATTTCTGTTCACATATCTTGCCGTCAGGCCCAATATAAAAGAGATTGATGCACTCAATGTTAACTTGTTGCTCTCTATTTGAATAGTTAATCTTAAGAATACTTTCCTGATATTTTCATATTGTTAAAACGCATTTTTCTTTTGCATTAACATGCTAGTTTGATTTGAGAAAAGTTATCTTAATAACATTTTGAACTAACTTTTCACATATTTCGTAGAGTAAATGTTTAAGTGCTCGAGCTTAGCCACCACTTTGAAAATAATTAACACTTTAATTTGAAGGTACTTTTGTGTTAAGTTTACTTTTTTGAGTACATCTGCCAATAAGAAAGTCAAGCAATGAAAGTTATGCATGTATTCACAGACAGCTGGCAATCATATTTGTTCTGCGCCTCTAGTGTTTGTATTTTCAGAGAGACGGCAAAGATTTTCGCCGTTACACTTTCATAAAATCGTTCTTTCGTGGGTCTAACAGTAACACCATGAGCACACCAGTGAGTTGTTCATATGACACGCTATCATTAATTATATTATCCTATTAGTATTAGCGGCAAAGAAAGAAAACCCTTTTTTCTAGAGAACCAAGAAAGTATAATTAGAAAATATTTTCCGATTAAGAATTTGGACCACATAGCTTAAGTAAACGGTGTACACATCCATTTAAGTTTCTTTTCTGTTCTTCATTTATTACTGCCTGCACATCTTCATGAATCCTTGACATTGTAGCTGCATTACCATGTCCCTGAGCTCATCATATCGATACGTTAAGCCCATCTCTTTTCAGTCGTTTTAAATTATCAGAATACACCAGATTTGGCCCACATTAAGAGGAATATCCTACATTTCTGTCATTTCAACATTACCATTGCTACTGTTAATATATCTTACAACTTCATAGATCTATGTTAGATGTGATGTAATGCAAGATACCAGAGTACCTTGCAGCTTTTGTCTCTCATCTCTGATAAGTATATCCCTTAAATGGTTTGCTAAAACATTTATATATATTTTTGGTACAAGCTTGGAAAGTAACTTTCTTTTTTCACCGCTGACTTGCGATCGTATAAGTTATTATTACAGCACTGGCTCATATTTGGATAAAATTTCCACAATCCCAAAAAAAAAAATTTCATTATGCAATGAAAAGTCTTCTTCAGTTCGCCACCATATACCAACTTTTTCTTTGCTAGAAACAATGCGATAGTAAGCAATCTATAATACAAGATGTTCCTCTGTTTTCCCATCTATACGTCAATCATACCAATGACGTCCTTGTCAATTTTTTGAAGCTTAAGTCCTGCTCCCAAAATGTTCCTAATTTGAAAGCCTGATAAATGTTCTTCGGTCTTCTCTCGAGTTTCTCGTTGTGGACATGTCCACTATTTATTATAGAAGAAAATATTTGCTATTGATGTTTTCCCATTTAGAATAATTTTATTCAACAATTTCTAAGCTTTATGATTTTGCTTCTGTCACGTTTTAAAGTTGGTATTTTTTAAATTTTTTTTTTAAAGTGCCTTTTTTACACTTGGGTGTCACCCCCTATCGGGTGTCACCCGGTGCAGACCGCACCCCCCGCAACTGCCTAGTGACGCCTCTGATAAAATGTATACACAAAGATTACATATCAAACCTACTAAATCAACTAAAATCCAAAGAACTTATACTATACTAAACAAACCCTAATCAAACTATCTTACTATAATGCAAACAAATCAAACCAACTATAAATCACTACTACTACTAAGACTAAACTAGACCTAAGTAGACCTAAACTAATGCTTGATTAACAATAAACTAGTATAGATCTCTACAATATTCTACAACTACTACAAAACTAATACAATAAATCCTGTAACACTAAATTACTCAAACTAATTAGAACACCTTAGACCTTACTATTCACTAAGAATTAGTAAAAACAAACTAAGTTCACTAAGCCTAGGCTAAGGCAGGATTAACAAATAATACTAGTTAGTCTGCTAGATCTAGAACCTATGATAGCAACTTAAAGCAGACAGTAATAAATTCAGCAGACAGCTTAAAGCAGTAATAAATTCAGCAAAATAATTATAGCCCAGGTACAGAATGAAATATTGAAATAATAAAATAATTATATATACTCTAGATCACTAAGACCTCTCGTCACACAGACAAAGATGGATCCAACGTAGAATCTACAGACTAAAATGGATGGCTGCCTGGTCGAGCGGTTTGCACGCTGGACTGTCGTATCGATTTACCGATGGTCCCGGGTTCAAACCCTGCCCGCTCCCATCCTCCGTCGTCCTGCGGGAGGTTTGGACTAGGAAATAACTATCTTCAACTCTGAAGTAATTTCCGAAACATGTAAAACATTTTACAAACGAAACAAACAAAACAGACCACTGGACACGGTACTAAAAGCATGGAACATCAGCTTTTATAGATCTAGCCCTAACCTATAAAAAAAAAAGTAAAATGTGACACTAGCCTATAAAAATAGAAACATCTACAAAAATTGTACTAGCCTATAAAAAAATACATATAAGTCATTAAGTATTATAAGATTAGCTCTGGGGGCGCAAGTTCACACATGGTCGTGTGGTATGATCTCTGGACTGTCGTCTCGATGATCCAGGGTTCGAATTCTGCCCGCTGTCATATCCAGCCGACACGCTGAATGTTTGGGTCCAACTATTTGGATGTAATCAACCAGGAACATTAGAAACAGTAAAACAAACAAAACAAACATGGACAGTATGGACAAATGGAGACAAGGTCTCAATTGGGACCCTATGCAAATGGTAAGGATTAAAGTCTTTTAAGGATCCCTTTTATTGGCCTGTATGAAGGTAAAATTTCTGTCTTATCTAGTTCCAAGCAGACTGAGGATTCCAGCCTCGTGGGAACATCTGTCGTTTGAAAGCAGATAAGGTAACAACGAGAAGGAAAACCGGCCTCCATCTGTTTATCCCGAGAGTCTGAGAGCCTTCAATGCAACGGTAGCCTACTTGATAGTACAGTCCAAACAAGCCAACACGCCGTTCCAAGAGACGGCTACCATTAGTGTCCCGTGGTGTCCCCGTAGTTGTGCGGCCATTGTCCGCCAAAAGAGTGTCAAGACCATCGCACAACGTATATGTCTTTATGGATATTGAATGAGCCAACCATGGACGGACTGGGTGTCATAATCGGCCCGAGTATTTCAATACCATCTAGCCCATAAATTGTAGGGGCATCCATTATAGCTCTACACAGGGGCAGACAGAGTACCACAATCCGCCGAGGCATTCATATACGATTCCGCCGACAAATTGTATATCATATGATAGGCATCCAATTATAGGCCTAACCGTCCTCTAAGTCATTTAAGTTTGATAATGTATCGATTACTGTAGGCATGCATACAGTGAACTCTATATTTTTATAAGAAATATAGGCCATATGTAGCTTTTTAATCGCTAAGTGTGTAGGTCCTATTACACTAACTATAGAGTCTGTAAAAGATTTTTTTAAATACTTCGCTCAGAGGGCCTCTTTTGTATCTATAAAACTTTTAACAATTTGTAGGCTACGTGCCAAAGTGGCATCCAAGTGGCCCTTGTAAAACACAAACGTGACTTCAAAAAAGATGATTACTGTGGTCCTTCTGGCCCATTTTGGGTACCGGCCCACCGGGCTAATGCCCGACCGAATTCCCATACAGCCAATCTGCCACTGGGCCCAACCCAGTAATGGCTACATACATTTGTCACTATAGGTGAATAGCTTCCACCTACGCATGTCTGCTGAGTGTAATCCTTCTCGGCGGTTAATGGGGATGCATTACACTTCAATGCTGCAGATGCTTTTGTTACCTTTTTTTTAAATCAATGGATCTGTTGATAAAAAAAAAGTAAAGTCCCCGTTTCAGACCTTGTGGTCTATAGGGCAGATGATGTAAAGGTCATCCGATTCTGCGACCTATGGTTAACGAGGGTGTCATGTGGCCATCACAACGACCAACCGCCTTTACTTTTCCCCAAACTAATGTCAGGTACCCATTAGAGCTGGGTGGACTCAGAGGCGCCCAAGGATCCGGAAATAAAAATACCAGTCATCACCAGGATTCGAACCCGTGACGCCCGGTTCGGTAGCCAAGCGCTTTACCGCTCAGCCACCGCGCCCCCAGATGCAAATTTGTTACCTTTTTTTAAATCAATGGATCTGTTGATAGTCAGTCGTAACTTTAAACAGCTAGTAAACTAAACTAAATTAATCCGATCTTGCAATAAACTTAGACTTCTTTTAAAACAAACTTGAATATAACTTTTATTAATAGCTTTTAACTTCACTATAGATCAGCAGTTCCAAAACATTAATGGTCATAAACAGAAAATGAAGTTTTAAGTCTCGATACGCTTTTATGAGATCCACCATCGTAGCCCCCCCCCCCCATTTATATGCCATAGACCCCCAATTGATTATTTCACTTCCGTAGACCCCTTCGTAATCGATATAGACCACTTAGGGAAACACAGCTAGAGATGTATGTATAGAGTTCGTTAGGGTTAGGGGCAGGTTATTCCAGCTGGAGCTAGTGTCATTGGCCTTGCTTTTCTTCTCTGGCGTTTTTCTTCTGTCAGCGTTGTTCTCTTTTCCTCAGCAACCTGTGCGCAGGTTTTTACAGCATGACGCCATAATGCTGTATCATGTGCCTCCGTCTTCCAGGTGCATGGGTCTATGCTGAACGCCTTTAGATAAGATTTGTGGGTGTCTCTGAAGCGCTTTCCTTTGCTTAGTTGGCCATACAAGAGTGGTTTAGGGATGCGGTGGTCTTCCATTCTGCATACGTGCAGCTGGAACTGCATCAGGATTGTGTGGATGCTTTTCAGACACGCTCTTGGAGGACTTCAGTATCTGGTATTTTGTCTTGCCATTTGACATTCAGTATTTTTCTCACACATGTCACGTGGAAGTGATTCAGTTTCTTTGTTTTCTGTACACTGACCTGTGTTTCTGGGGCATAGAGCAAGGTAGGGAGGATGACGGCTCGATAGATCCCTGGCTTTGTATTTGTGGTGATACCACGTCCAAACATTTTTAGACAGTCTGCCTCAGGATGCACTGTCCTTGGCGATACGCAGGTCGATTTCATTATCGATTTTTCCGTTTCTGGAGAGTGTGCCGCCAAGATATGTGAATTTGTCCACTGCATTTATATCACATCCATTTATAGTGATGTATGTAGAAACACAAGTTTAAATTGATAGTTTCAACAAGATCTAACTAACAGAAAATACACGTCCATCTGTCACACCCTGTCGCTTCCCACTATTAGGCATAATTACTAATTCGAACTACAACAGATCATCAAGTGGTTTCATCAGAATCTCTTCAGCCTACACAACCACTAACCATTTTCCTACATCAGAAACACGCACATACTCTCCATAACAAGGTCTCAAATCTAAATACCGGTAAGCTACTAAAGGTCTGAAAATAGATCTCGACTCGATTGAAACTTTCCTTACCGAAACACTTTGCACATTCTGAGTATTATTTTTAGATAGGTTAATTCACGTGGTGGTCTACTAGTTAATTATTCTAGTAGTTCGTGGAACACCCATTCAGGCCTCGCAGTACAATCGTGACTCTTGTCGAAGGCGCCAGTACAATAAGCTTCCACGGAATACAGTTTGGGAAACACTGGTAGTCCATATTGGAGATTTTCGCGTCAACGGGCTTCAATTTTGCCAACTAAATTAAAACTTCCTTTATTTTGTACACAGGATTATAGATTACTATTTATGTATCCTAGTTTTCCCGCCATTACCGACAAACGATAATAGAATTAGTAATAGAAAGCAAAACGGACTTGGAAAAAGGAATAGTAGTCGATAAATAGTGTAAGCTCTGTTGCCGGGAGTCTAAAATAAACGGAAATGCACCTAAACAAACCCGACCTGGCCCATTGGACCTACTACTACTACTACTACTAGATCTAGTTAGTATAGTTCCATGATCTAGGTTCTAATCTAGATCTAGATGATTGGTATGACACTCACATAGTATAGTATAGGACAGTATAGCCCAGGTCTAGATATATAGTTTATATACTCATAGACTCATATAGATCTAGTAATCTACTATCTAGTAGATCTAAGCATTTAATTTAAGGCATAGTCATAGTGATAGATTATCATTATTATTATTAGATAGATCTAGATCTATGCTATGACTATAAAAAAAATATACTCAAAATCAAAAGTCACTTTTAAAGTGCGCTGCAACTTGAACTTCTTAGCTATAATAGTCTTCTACCATATTTAATTAATAAAGAGATTTATTTTTTTAATCATTTACTAGATCTAGATGATAAAGTAGATCCTCTATACTATTATCTAGACTAGACTCTAGTCACTCTAGTCTCTATATTAGTCTATAATTGTCTATATTATTATAATTATAGATATCTATTATAATTATATATTGATCTCCTTTTTTGACCTTTCTTTACTTTATGATTTATGGAGAGTAAAACATTCAATTTTACATTGATAACATTGGCCTGGCTCAGTGGCTGTTCTCACTATTCTCCTCAGTTCTCTAGAACTAGAATCTAGAAGTAAACAATAAAAAAAAAACATGATCATTGATCATATTATTCATAATTGATGATGATTGAATTATTTGAATTGAAATCTAGATCTAGACCAGAGTCTAGATCTAGTCAAGATTCTCCTTTACTTTTACTTAGGTGCCAGAATAGATTATTAAATTCCAGAATCTAGATCTAGAATAGCTAGAAATTCTCATTATTTACTAATCTAGTAGGTTAGGTCTAGATCTAGTAACTAGTTAATCTAGTTCTAGATTATATAAATTTATATAATCAGATAGATTCTAATTTTTTTTAAAAGTAGATGTAGTATCGAATTGCACATTCAGGACAGGTCACAGTAACCGGTAAAACTTCCCATTGAAGGCCCATTTTGAAGAATCTAAAAGGGGAGTGAGAGAGAGACAGTTAATCTAGTTTTATATAAATCTATATAGTCATAAATTTTTTATTTTTTTTTAAACGTAGATGTAATATTGCACATTCAGGACAGGTCACAGTAACTGTAAAACTTCCCATCGAAGGCCCCTTTTGAAGAATCTAAAAGATTTACTAAGAGAGGAGTGAGAGACGGTGACCAGGCGTGCTCTGCTAGTAGAGCGCACACACGCATTTGAGGTTACGTCAGTATGTCGTCATACGTGCAGATAGACAGCTACCAAATAATTGACCTGAAAACTAGGGCCTTCGTTTTATCTACCTCTAGACTCTATAGACTAAAGTGATAAGGGCAGAGGTTTTAATGTTCATTAGTCTCTTAGCATGACAAAGGGAATCAAACTCATGTTTCCTGACTCTAAATTTACAGATAGTAGGCTGATCTAAAACTACCATTCTTATGAAAAGAATGAAAGCAAGGACATTGACGTGTTAGGTAGCTAATTTAGTATTGCGCACATTTTCTAGATAGTTAGT
>JADKLZ010047319.1:0-13578 GCA_021533235.1 Biomphalaria straminea | reverse complement strand
ACATCTTAAATTTTAAAAACTTACATTGTAAAATTGAACAAATTAAACAAACATTTTACCAAACCATTAAAAAGAAATTTTATCTTCTTAAGGTTTATAGGTTTTTGTTTTTAAATTTAATATGTTATGGAGTGTTTCTTAACACTGACTTTGAAGGCTACCTTTTGAATGAGTTTTAAGTCTTGTGTAGTCCAGTGGTGCTCAACCTTATTCAACCTGCGGGCCATTTTAACTTTCGACATTCGTGTTGCGGGCCACATCAACAAAAAGGTACAAAAAATGAAGTAAAAATTCATCTGAAACTATTGAATCTAGTACTTACATTAATTAATGGGATATTTAAAATGTATCATTTTTTAGGTGTCTAAAAATAGCTTCATTTCTCTACTTAAAATATGAGCCACATTGTAGCTAGCTTTACCACCGACTTGTTTTCTGGTTTCTTTTTTGTAAATAATCTCATCGACACTATCTCTTTGAAGAGTTTAACCAATCTTTTATACGAGGCTCAAACCAAGAAGGCCTTCGTATTTGTTTTATAAAACCGCCGTATATGTTTTTTTTTTTTTTTTTTTGAAACAGCCATTCTTTCTTTACAAAATAATTATGTTGGCTTATTATCATATTCCACAAAAATAGATCCATTCTGGTATATTCTACATTCAGAGTTCCATTTCATAAACTCATAAACGCACACTCGTTAAAGGCCATGGTACCAATCAATCAAAGAAAAAAGTGAGGGCCCTAACGAAGGTAAAGATACATTTTAAACTTTTATATCTACTTTTTTGTGCCTACATTTCAGCGGGCCGGATGGAAGCACGTCGGCCCGCGGGCCGTACTTTGGGCATCACTGGTGTAGTCCATTTGTTCATCAAAATTTACATAATATAAACATTAACAAAGTTAATTAGTTATCTCTCATTGAAAGTATTTAAAAAAAAAACATCAATTATCTCCAGGTGTTATCCCAGGTTTGAAACATTGATCTAAATGGTAAAATCTATTATCTGGGTAATTCTAGGGAGAAAAACTCTTTCTTTCTTCTGTAATATTCTGTCAGTCTGGTGCTGGCATACCTGGAGAGCAGAAGTGAAAACCAAAATAGAATTCATAAGTCATAGGCTTAAAATTGGAGTGTTGTATTATTAGTATATTGGTGAAGTATTTAACTTTTATATATAATGAGTTCTTCATTGAAAAATATAAGTTTGTGTTTTGTTAAATAATGAGCAAGTGATTTATTGATAATGAAATTTTCAAAAAAGTTGAAATGACAATGTAAGAGTTATGTATTTTGTTAGAAAAGGAATGGGCAAATCAAGAGCTTCATGGACAATTCAACAACAAAGAAACACAAATGTTAAGTTAGACTTACTGAACATAGTTAAAATTGATCCTAGAGTATTTGCCTTGAATAAGAGCCCAAATAGTCCAGAAAAAATGTGCAGCCTGAAAAAATATTTTGAGCAAAATGTTTTTGTTTAGCATTTACAAAATTATTTTTATATTTAAAAATGTTTAGATGTGATGTCATTGGCCTCTCCACCTTATGCTTGGTAGTGATTTAAAATAAAGACTAAAAATGAATTCTGATTTACCACCCTGAAAACTTCAATCACTTTTGCAGTTACCATGGCTGATTTAATATATAAATCATGTACAGGCATATCTAACCACAGAAAACATTTACTACAAACATTTATGCTAACTTTAACAAATATCTTTATCTACAATTTTGGTTTATGTGATAAAAACCCCTCACAATAACATAACCACCATAATGCCACTATCTTAATTCTTTCCTAAAAATAAACAATTTTAATTATTTTTTTTACAAAAACAATTACAAAAAAGGGTTATACAACATATCTGGCAACCATTTCAGATTTCTTCAATTATAAACTTCAGTTAAACAAATATCTGGCAACTATTTCAGATTTCTTCACTTGTACATTTTACAAAATAAAAAAAAAAGACTTACACAGGCACATTTGTTGGTCTGGACATAAAGACGTTCTACATCTTCATCCGCTACTGCTGGACTTCCCTCTGTCTCATATTTATATTCCAGGTAATACTTTAGCCATCGCAATTGTTCATCTCTTTCTGGATACAGGTCATAGTTGACATCATCTATCCCTGAGAAACAATCAGTAGAGATGTATATGTCAGTGACACATGCTATAGCAACATTACAAGACTGAGAGTTAGGAATTAAGAAGAATGTTACCTGCAAACTCTGCAAAGTGGTTTCCAATATCAAAGGCTTCATAGTTGTAAAAGGCATATTCATAGTCAATAAGATTCACTTTTTCTAAACAAAAAATAGATTATAAATTAAATCTCTGATCTTATCCAAAAATGTTTATCATTATAGAATGGAAAGCATGAAGAGCATGTTCTAAAAATAAATTGAATGGTTATGGTAAAAAGCAACATTATACTGATAAACAGATAGAAGTTTATTGCGATTTATTCCTAAATGGAATGGAGGAATGGAGAAAGATGGTTGACAAATCTTGTGTGGTGCCCCAACTGTCGAACAGACTAAGGGATAAGTGAAGGTGTGCTTTCCAAAGAAGATACCATAACCCTCCTGGCTACCTAATATTTCAAATCATAAAGTAGGCTAGGAATTTTTAATAGGGATTGCAATGAGATAAGTTATCTTTGCAGAGCAGTGAAAGGCAGCATGAAAACTTTCTCCAAGATATTTCCCTCTGCTCATGTCCACAAAAGAAATACTTAAATAGGGCCAGAGCACAGTAGAGCTATATAAGCTCAAGGATGAATAACAAAGGGGATTCAACACAAAAAGTTACGTGTCAAACTTAAGTGACATAAGACACCGCTGCAAACATTGCTGGAAACCAATCTCCATGGAGACAATTGCCACCATGTGCCAAATGGCGAGTTAGGATCTAAGTCCAAGTTAAATAAGTTAAGTAGCTCATAAATATTGACCACAAAAATGGATGACATCTAAATTCCCTTTGTTATTGCCCCAGATGTCTTATTATGTTAATAGTTCTAGTTAATCTTAATGAACCAGCTGAATTGATTAAATTTGTACAAAAATGTTTGTTACTTGTGATTCAAACTTTACCCACCTTCATGTTCATTATAAATGATATTCTTTAGAAGAGTGTCATTGTGACTGAACACAACATCCATATTTAAAGCTTCCAATGTTCTTACTATTTCATCAAGCTCATTCCTCAAGTCTGCTTTAGGTGGAATCTCTTTCTCAAAGCTGAAACCAAAAGCTAATATTAAATAGATGAGTCAAAGTTTGGAAATCAATAACCAACAAATCTAATCAAGTAATCATTTAGAATGCTGGTTTGTAACATACCAACTAAGCCTTAACAAAAAAAAAAAACAACAACACATCTAGCCATGCATGTGATGATTTCAAAGATAGAACATGTTTTCTAAAATCAAAGCAAAGTATCTTTGAAACGATTAATACTAATCTTTATTTTTTATTAGGTCAAAGTGTATGGAGTAATATGTTAGGTGAGAACAGGGTTCATGAAAAACATCACAGAAAAAAACAACAACAATTAAAGTATAGTCTGGAGCATTATCTGTGATGACAATCCAAAGCACATACCACATGAGCAGGCAGCCATACACTTTTGAAAGACTTAATTAAAAGTTACCATTACACTTACTTTAAGAACACTTGAAGTGAAGGTGCAATTATATTTTTTAACATTTTCAGTATATGAGATTTGAAAGTTAAAACAAACACTACACAGCTTTTCCAAACAGGGTTGGGACAAATATAAAAAATCTTCTGACATATTATTTTCGTTCTACTAAAATCCAATCTAAAATCGAATTTGATTAATTTATTTTGTAAAAAGAAAAAAATTTTTCTTATTTTAAATAAATGAACAAACTTACACAAGTTGTTTGAATGGCTCCTCATAGTGTGAAGGTAAAGCATCTAGCCAAGATGAAACTCTTTCCTTGTACTCTGACTTGAGAGGCACTTGGGATGGTCCCTTGATTTGGTGTAGTTTGACCAATTCTTTAGCTATCAATCTTCATTTTAACAAGTAACATAAAAAAAAAGTTAAAAAAAATGCAATCCCTCCTTTATGAAGCTGATGACTTTTGTAAGAGTGTTACTTTGCTCTTAATAACTAATTAAGAATAGATTCTAAAAATAACATCCCCCCACCCTGAACAAAAATCCTGGTTTGACCCATGCATAAATCTACTCAGAATATGTACAATTCTAGTTTGGAGATACAAATCAGACATGGCAACATTAAAAGACTGTCTAGACTAGAATACTGGATCTAGATATTAGATATAGAAGATTCTAGTTTGGTGATAGGCCTATAGATTCAGACTTAGAATACAGTACACAAAATGTACCTGAACGTCTATTTAACTCTTAAATGAATACATGCAGAAATACCTGCTGATGTATATGTGTTCAAGATGAAGATTGTCTAGACCTAGAGATAAAATTTAATTATAGAAAATAATTTTTTGACAAATTTTAATAGTCAATTCAGAGTTTTCCCTATGTGGCGGCTAATTAGTTAGTAATTCTTTTCCCAAAGATATACATAAACGGTCAAATGTTTGGGAAAATGTTTAGAGCCATTTTTAAAATCTGTGTCCACCCACCCTTCATCCACAAAGAGTTTGCTGCCTGATAAGGGGAATTGTAAAAAAGTTACAAAAACATGAATGTGTCAATGCTATTCAAGCACAATAAAAAAACAAAAATGAGAAGCAATAAATATAGTAGTGCATTCTTTATACAACATCCATACTTTGAAGCTGAGAAACCTGTCAACTCTAGCTTACACCAAACACTATATATCTTGAAACCTGTCAACTCTAGCTTACATCAAACACTATATCTTGAAACCTGTTTAGCTTACATCAAACACTATATCTTGAAACCTATTTAGCTTACACCAAACACTATATCTTGAAACCTGTCTATCTTACACCAAACACATATCTTGAAACCTGTTTAGCTTACACCAAACACTATATCTTGAAACCTGTTTAGCTTACATCAAACACTATATCTAATTTCCAAACTTGACCACTAGATTGAAGCTTAGGATAATCTAATAGTCCAGTTCACACCTGCTAAAGAGATGCATTCAATTTGAAGTCACTACTTTGAAGTTATGCTACTGTAATACCTTTGAATTTTGGGCTCCCGCACAGTCTCCAAATCTAAAGGTACTCCAGGGAAGAAACCATAAGCCATGCCATTCTTGAAAGTACAATACAATGGAGGAGCACATCCAGCAGCACTCAACAAGCCAAAAGCTTCAAGTTCTTCCTCCCTGTTAATAACAATTTCAGAGCCACTTCCATTGATACGTACCAATACCACATCATTCCTGTCATCCTCAAGATAGCAGCCAATTAGCTTGTTTGATAAGCCATCAGTAAAAACCTGCAATTAGGTTTAGACAATATAAATTAGTATCTCAAAGAGCCATCCCTACAATAATTCATAATAAATGGTAAACTTGATGAAGGAGTAACATTTCTGTGTAGAAAGTGCAAATGCTGCTTTCATCTGACTTCATAAAAAGGAAGGGACCAAAGAGATCTGAACACCCTAAAGAGCAATAGATAGTCCTGTGCTGTCATTCAGATAAGCTCTTAAACTTTAATAAAACAATAAATACAAAGATGCACTTAAGATTTCCAATTATACTCAATAATTGACTGAAAATATATAGCTGAAAAATATTTTTAGAAAACCATAAGGCAAAGAGGAAAGGGGTGGGGGAAGCCAGACCTTTAGCATTGTATTATTCATTACTGATTAGGACAGTTGATTGATCTTACTTTTGTGCATTTACAATGTAAATATCACCATACAGAACTTTTGGCTTCTGAGACCTGTATTAAAGGCATTTGGCAAGTCTGGGGCAGTTGAAAAGAATATAAGACATAGTTTCCTCTTCCTCCTTGCAGTGAGGTATTGTGAGCCCATCCTGCACTGTGGTATAATAGCCTGGGCAGCCTCAAGTATGGACTCTGTTGTGACTTTTCAGCTCTGTGGGTGATGTTAGTCTGACCACAGCAACAGATTTTAGAATCCATTCAATCAGGAAGCTATTTCTACTATGAGGTTGGTTTTAATTAAAAATTTAAGATGGAATATTGACAATGCTGTTCTGTTGTTTTTTTTAAAACTTTTTAGCACATATATATATACTAAGATATACTTTAGAAATATATTTAATAGAACAGACAATACATTCTTGTGACAGCTTAGGTTACCTGAAAAATTTTTTGTTTGATTAATTTTTTTAAGTTGAGGTTCTGCTGCATGAATTCTCCACAATACTTTCTAATCACTAAATCCGTTTTAGAATACATTTTAAGTTGTTTATTGATTGCTTTAGCCTCTACAGGTATTCAGATAGCTTTCATTTAGCACTGTTGTTATCTTAATTGTTTTTGTTTTTAGGGAGAATTTCTCTTTAAATCTTTTTAATGAACCAATTGAGTATTTGTAGAATATATCCTATCTAACTACATCAAGTCAATCAAGATTCTTATTTTAAGGCTTAGAACTAAGACTAAAGAGGTAGTTAGTAAATTATAATGATTCAAATTTAGCTAGATTTTAGATGTTTTAGTGAATAATATTGATTTGTTTTTAAATGGATGTTGTATAAATGTATGCTTACAGCATGCTCAGTGCCTTCATTCTGGCTATATAGTGTTGACAAGTGGAGGCAAGGGATATCTGGGAGAAGGTTTCGGGGCTGCCATTTGGCACTCAGCAATTACAACTCATCTCAAGTCAAGTTTCCAACTTGAGTTCTCTTTATAAATGAGTGTTTCTCCAGTACTGGTGACATATTGGTATTGGTTCACTAAAAAGTCTATAACTCAAAAACTTCTGATTAAAATGTCACAATTTTTTTTTCATTGCACATAGAAATGGTTTATTTATAAATTGTGATATTTTGAGCTTGAAAGGTGAATAGTGGAATTTTAAAATTATAGAAAATGTGTGAAATAGTGCACAAAATGGCCTCTTTTGATGTAACACGGAATACCTGGCTTAGGTTGAAGTAATATTCTACTAAAAGCAAGGATTATTGAAGAGACATTTTTGTAGAAATAGGTTAACAATATAATGATATTGCATTAACAATATCTTTTTATTTTATATTTACTTTGGTATTACTTAGGTGTCGCCGTAAAAAATGTGTCACAGGTGCATCACAGGGTGTCCCACTTAATTTGAAATTTTAAACCTTTATCAATTGTAAACAAAGTAAAGGATTCTGCTCCCAATTGTGTTTCTGTTACTAAAAGCATCAATGATTAATTTACATAGTGCAATTTTTCTTTAAAACTGTAAAATTAATTTTTTTTTAGTAAAATAGGTCTTGGTGTCCCAGGTGATGCACCTCTGCACCGCTTGACAAAAAGGACAATATTTTTTTAAACAAAGTTATTAATGTGATGGGAATTACTTCATTGTATCTCTGATACTGTTTAGTACAAAATTAGGTCCATTTTCTTGGGAAAAGGCTACATAGTAATTAACAGGAGACATTAATAGACATGGCGTCCCACATTTTTTCACCGTAGCACCCGAAACACTGCATATTGAATCATACCAGAAAATCTCAGAGGTTAAGATATAAGTAGTTTTCTCACTAAAGTTTTGAATTATAATAACAATTAAGCTTATTATTCTTAAGTTTGATCTTAAATACATGTATACTATTTTTTTATCTAAATAAAAATGTAAATCTTATTGTTTTATCATTGTTTGAGGTGCATCATGGGACACCGAACAAGTCTTGTTCTAGATATAGGTCAAATGTAGATTTAAATCTACTCTATATTTCAATTTATATGAAAATCTTGTTTTGGATCATGTTCTTGGTGCATTGAAAGTCAGAAAGCTGCACCTTTTAGTCTATGATTAGGTCATGTTTGAGGCAGTTATGTCTAATATCTTTTTAAAGAATTTTTGAACACACACACACAAAGGCCTAATACATAAATTTGTGGTTATAGAAACCTATTTTGTGAATCACTAATACAAGAATACTTGGTAATGTATTTAGAGACTTTAATTTTTTTTTTATTACAGCATGTATTAACAAAAAAAAACAATATATTTCATATTGGTGTCCCGTTGTAGCACCCGCAACATCTTATAATATAATAATAATGTTATAATAAATGCTTGAATTATCATTGAGATATTGCAGCAAATAACAGCCTATATATTTAGCTATAATGCAAATATAGCATAAATTCTATTTTCTTATAAAAAATCTTATTTAAAAAACTTTTACCAGTAGTGTCACAGGTGCTAAGGTGTCCCATTTTTTAAATTGAGCGCAAACATAACCTAAGTGCTCAAAAACTTCAATTTCTCTATCTAGCTGCTTAATACAATAGAAACATTCAAATTATAATAAAAAAGCAAGCAAATAAACAGTTAGTTGTACTTTAATCATCAAAGGTGTCCCAGTGATGCACCTGAAATGCTAAAGTGGGTACCCCCGTTTGCCAGCTATGCCGAGGAAATGTACATAGTCCTATTCATTTTCTATTGATAAATTCTTAAAGTATAATGGCTGAAGAAGTGAATACACTTAAAATGAAACCAAAAACTTCCACTTTAATTTTTGGCCTAATGTGACACATTTTGATACCAGTACTGGAGAAACACTCAAATATCAAGATTCAGATTTATATATAAGTCTATACATTCTAGATATAGATCTCGATTCTTATCGCAATCATATCTCATTATTCTATAATGTAGATCTATAGCAGATTTAGAAACTAGATCAATATTAAAAAATCTTACTTTAAAACAAATCTTGTCAGCATCCCAATTTGGTCGAATATCCTTCAAAATTTTTTTAGAATCATTTTCAAAACTCAACTCACTTGCTGAAATTTCTAGCTTTCTTATTCCACTAGAAAACATAGTCGCAAGTGTTGTAAGTACTGTTAATGTATTAATAGAACAACATAATATATATTTTTGAGTTGTTTATGATCTAATATATATAGGTACAATAAAGATCTACTAGATTTATATAAGTAAAGTATGTAGATCTATGTATGTATTACATTGATTACAAATGTTGGCTTTAAGTACCATGGAAATAAAAGATTAGATTGTCACTGGCTAGATCTACATTCTTTCTAGATTATATTATATATATATATATCTAATAATATAGTTATAGATAGAACATAGAATTATAGAACATCTAGATCTAGTTATAAGATGTATAAAAGTGATTTAAATTCTTGACCAGTGTTTCCCAAAACTTTCAACATATGCAATCATTTTCAAAACTCGGAGTACCCCTCGCCCAGAAAAAAAGGATATATATATATTTAAAAATAATGAACAAAAAATTGAAGTTGTTCATAATATTTATAAAATTTATATTATTAATATAAATGTACTTTCATGATCTATGACTATAAAAATTATAAAATACTGTATTTATAGTTATTTATACAGTGCTGAGATTATAGTATAGGTATAGGTCATTATTATTTATTGATTATAATTTGGTTTCCTGATTATAAATTTTCTAATATGTTTTATAGTTATAGACTATCATCACTATACGACTATGTCACTATGACTATGTGAATGTGGTGTACTATCTCCACTAGATCTATCTGAGATAGAAAAATGTTAAAATAAAATGTCAAACATTTTATTTTCAGTAATAAAATAAATATTTAATAACAGTTTGTCCTAGTCTCTAGATCTAATTAAGTGACTAGTCATAGAGTCTATACTAACTAGATCTAGATTCTAGACTATATATAGTCTATTTAAAAAACGTTTAAAAAACTATGTGTACTGTCTATAGTACTCTATAGTCACTAGATAGTAACTATGTCTATGATGTCTTAATTTTAAAAAAGCCAAAGCAAAAGGTATTGTAAATTTAAAATTGTATTAATCTATTATTATAATTATTTAATTTATTATTATAAAATTTTATAGCACGATGACATTTAAACATGGAACCACATTATATAAGATTAAAATTAAAGTTCTGATTACGATCACTGCTAGATCAAGATCTAGTCTAGATTTAACACTAGATCAAGATCTCGATTCTTAGATAAGAGTCTATACTTATAGTCTACTGTCTTAGTGACTTTAGTGTGTTGTCATTTGACTGGTGTTAACTCTCCGACTTCGGAATAAAAAAAAGACTTAGTTCCACAGACCTAAATAATTTCTATGTCTATGTCACAATGTATTGTATAGGTCTGTGAAACAGATGATTACTAGAGCAGTGTTTCTAAAACTTTTCCCCCAACTCAGCCAATAAGTGATAGGATCATGGCGTATTGAGAAAGCTAAAAGCATGCAATAGCGCTAACAAAAACAATGGGTAAATAGTCTATAGGCCCCTATTATCTGTGGCATTTTACGTCTCGTGAGACAATCTTTTAATTCCCTTTGCAACTTCTTGTGTGGCTAAAGAGGCCAATCCTTGATACACAGCTGCGGTTGCAGGTTGGGCATATAAAATCACCAGGCGCAGCTGCATTTTCAGCCTTCTTTCTGCTTCTGTTGTGTATGGCATCTGCAATCCGAGACCCTCCTTTTATGCTCTCTTTCCATGTGGATCTATCCAGTGCTACTTTTCCCCAACTGCAAGTGTCGATTTTAAATAGCTTCATGTTGCGTTTGCACACATCTGTATACCGTAAAAGTGGGCGACCAGCGGCTCTCCTGCCTTCAATAAGATCGCCATACAGAATATCTTGTGATAGTCTACCTACTGGCATTCTGCGAACGTGGCCGAGCCAGCCAAGGCGGCTGCTGCTGATAATAGAGCGGATGTCCTGGCACCCTGCTCTTTGTAGCACTTCCTCATTTGTTATCTTATCTTGCCACCTTATTTTAAAGATCCGCCTTAGGCATCGGAGGTGGAAGACATTCAGTTTTTTTTTCCTGGCATGAGTAGGTGGACCATGTTTCACTTCCGTATAGCAAAGTTCTCATCACGCAGGTCCGGTAGACTAAAGCTTTAGTATTGTTAGTCAGCAATATGTTGTCCCACACTCTTTTCTGCAACCTTGACATGGTGCCCATTGCTTTGGCTATCCTATTGTTGATGTCTTTATTCAGTAGAGCATCGTTGGATATGATGTAGCCAAGATAGCAAAGGTGATCAACAATTTCAAGTGGTTAGCCATTAATGTTTACTTGAGGTGCAGCATTAGTGTTTTGGACCAGTAGGCCTATCTTGGTCTTGCTTTGACTAATATTTAAGCCGAACTTCTGGCAAGCAGCAGATAGTTGCATCATCAGCATACAAGAGTTCCCTAATAAGTATCGTCCTAACCTTGGCTTTTGCCCGCAGCCTTGATATATTGAAAAGTTTTTCAGAGGATCTTGTGTGGAGATATACACCTTCGTTGAAAGCATAGTGTAGTAAACAAGAGAAGAATAGGCCAAACAGAGTAGGTGCGGGCACACATACCTGTTTGACACCACTGCTAACCTCAAAAGGTGCTGATTGGGCTCCATTATATTTGACAGTACATTTCGTTTCCTCGTGAAAACATTCAATGAACTTTAGTAGTTTGGGAGGGCAACCTATTTTCCCCAGGAGCTTGAAAAGGCCACTTCTGCTGACCATGTCAAAGGCTTTAGTCAGATCTACAAAAACGATGTAAAGGGATCTCTCTCTCTCTGAATTTTTCCTGCAGTAGTCGAAGAGAGTATATCATGTCTACGGTGGATCTGCCACTCCTGAATCCGCACTGAGATTCTCTGTAGACTCTAGAAGCTATCACTTGCAGCCTGGATAGTGCCACTCTAGCAAAGATTTTCCCAACTATGCTGAGGATAGAGATACCCCTATAATTGTTGCAGTCACTCCGATCCCCTTTGTTCTTGTATATTGTGACTATATTTGCGTCACGCATGTCCTGTGGGACATGACCTGCTTCCCAGCAGCGGCATAGGAGATTATAGAGGCCCCTATTAGCCTATATAACGCACAGATTTATTATTGTTGGTCTAGATTCTAGATCTTTTAGAAATGTAATTACATCACTGATCCAAACTAATTGATACCATTACTGTCAATTACACTTTATATAATTAAGCTTTGTTGTTGTTTTTTTGCTAAAAGTGTTTTTAAAAATGTTTTTCTTGTTTTGCTTACTGCTGACATTTAACAGCTCCTCATGCTTACCTGAACCAAAGATTGGAAAACAAATTCTTCAATTGGATATACCTGACTGGGTGTTGAACTCTTTTGCTCGTGGACAAACTCAGATCCCAAACAAAGATTCAGGCAAAAGCATTAGGGAA
Source organism: Biomphalaria straminea (assembly GCA_021533235.1). NCBI lineage: Eukaryota > Metazoa > Mollusca > Gastropoda > Planorbidae > Biomphalaria > Biomphalaria straminea. The sequence goes on along the minus strand of JADKLZ010047319.1, from coordinate 1,220 downwards.
GAAAGACTGTTTGTACAAATTTGTCCTAGCATATGAAACAAGAAATTGCCTTTATCTTAGTGTCTTTCTGTATGTGATAACAAAGAAACTAGGCCTATACATTTTTCTCTTGATACGATCAAAGAACAGTAATTGACCAATATGTGTCGATATGTGCTAAACGAAGCCGCCTTTCTTCAGCCAGCTTATTGGATAACTTAGTAAAAAAATTCAACATTCCCATAGTAGTAGTATAGTAGTATCTTCAAACCCCTTGCGCTGGGTGTGGCCGAACTGTTCACCCATCAGGGAGTGAAAGCAAAGTGGTAAAAATGCACTTTTGCAAACGCAGACTGCTTAAAATGAATGTGAGAAGTTTCTCGAATATGCTTAAACGTGTTTTAATAAATCTCTGTGAAATATAAGATTAAATTTTCACTGAAATTGAATGAAGATATAAAAATATAGGCCTAACTTTATATCACCTGCAAAACAAATGGTGCTTTCAGCTATGTCCCAGTGGCATGGAAGTAAATGTTTTTAAATTTAAAGAACTATTGTCATCGTAGTTATTGTAGTGGTGGCTAATCACATTGAAAGATGATTGTATTTAAACTAATCCCATAGTGTTACCAGGAAATATGAAAAAGCGAGGTTGGTTGATAAAACATTGATGAATAGCACATAGTAAGCAGTACGTCTTTCATATCTATAGAGCAAAACTATTTCTAGGCATTATTACACAAAGTATTCTTTGTATTTTAGAATAATTAAAGTCAGTGACTGTTTAGCAACTCAGTGACTCTTTGTACAGAAAAATGTTTTTTTTTCTGAGAAAAATATTTTCAATGGAAATGGATTTCTAAACAAAAATAAATGTGATCAAATACAAAAAATCATTTTTAAAAATTCACAAAGTTTATTTAAGACCAAACCAAGTGATGTACATTTTATAAAAAAATAAAAAAATATTTATGTATTGAAGAAAAATCTTAAGTAAATCTCATAATTTGTAAGAAACAATTTGGTGGCCGAACAAAACAATAACAAGCTACCACAACAACCAGGTATCACAAAAACCAGGTATCACAACATGACTTAAGTAGATGTATGGTGTTAGCTTGTTTAGCAGATGTAGAAATAAAATTACTTAAGTAGATGCTGATGTTAGCTTGTTTAGCAGTTGTAGAAATGGAATGACTTAAGTAGATGCTGATGTTAGCTTGTTTAGCAGTTGTAGA
>JADKLZ010047287.1:0-12515 GCA_021533235.1 Biomphalaria straminea | reverse complement strand
TGGATATTATTAGAATAATTTGAAACCTTATTCAAAAGGTCCTTTTTTAATAGGATGAATGGTGAGCTTTAGGTCAGGAGAATTTGTTTCTTCGGTGGAGAATGCAAGAAAACGTTTTTTGGCGTCGATTTGCCCCGAACCCCATTGATAAATAATGAGCTGTGGATGTCAGGAGAATGCGTTACTGCAGTGAAGTATGCAAGAAAACGCTTTTGGCGTCGGGGATTCGCCCCGAAATCTACTAATTAATAATGAGCTGTAGATGTCAGGAGAATGCGTTAGTGCAGTGAAGTATGCAAGAAAACGCTTTTGGCGTCGGGGCTCAGCCCCGAAATCTACTGATAAATAATGAGCTGTAGATATCAGGATAATGCATTTTCAGTGACGAATGCAAGAAAACGTTTTGGCGTCGGGGCTTCGCCCCGAACACCATTGATAAATAATGAGTTGTAAATGTAAGGAGAATGCGTTACTGCAGTGAAGTGTTAAAAAAAACGCTTTTGGCCCGGGGCTTCGCCCCGAAATCCACTGGTGAATAAAGAGCTGTAGATGTCAAGAGAATGCGTTTCTGCAGTGAAAAATGCAAGAAAACGCTTCTAGCGTCGGGGCTTCGCCCCGAATCCCAGGAGAAGGATTGAAAGAAGTAACACTGGCGTCTTAAACCTGACAGGGGAAGGAATTATAGAAGTGACACTGGCGTCTTAAACCTGACAGGAGGAGTGAAAATAGTAACACTTGCGTCCTAAAACTGACAGGAGAAGGAGTGAAAGAAGTAACACTGGCGTCTTAAACCTGACAGGGGAAGGAGTGTTAGAAGTAACACTGGCGTCTTAAACCTGACAGGGGAAGGAATGATAGAAGTGACACTGGCGTCTTAAACCTGACAGGAGAAGGAGTGAAAGAAGTAACACTGCCGTCTTAAACCTGACAGGGGAAGGAGTGTTAGAAGTGACACCGGCATCTTAAACCTGACAGGAAAAGGAGTGAAATTAGTAACACTGGCGTCTTAAAACTGACAGGAGAAGGAGTGAAAGGAGTAACACTGGCGTCTTAAAACTGACAGGAGAAGGAGTTAAATGCGCATTTCTCGCGCCTTAAAAACAAGTTTAGCTTCATGAGGCGATATTCCCTTTTTGGTATCGCGTTTGGCCCACCACTTTTATAGGCCCCGTAAATTCTAGGTTTCCCGCGGATCCTGAAAATCTCATAAAATTGCCAAATGTTCGGAAAAGTCCAAGGAATTTCCTTAAAGTAACAAAATCTCACAAAAATAAAATCTTCTGAAAAAAAAAGACAATATTTTCAATTAGGTTTATCATTTTAACGGTAAAATCATCCTACAACCGATGCAAAATCAGTCCTTCGAAGCCTGAAAAACTCAGATTCTTCCTACATAAAGCAACTCAGGACATTTCTAGTAAACCTTAACACCAACAGCAAGACAACTGTTGCTTAATAAACTCCAGCACACATTGAATTAGAAGATAATGAAAAAGCAGACATACTGGGCAAAGATGGAAGAATGAACAAATGAAAATCCCTCTCTACCCAGAACAAATGATGTAGAATAAATGAGAATTTGGCCAGCTCCCATCCCCAATCACAAGAAAAAGGACTGCTATTATAAGCTATCTCGACATGACCAACGCATAATCAACACAAAACCGGACACAATAGGATTAGATGGCATGTGTCCCTGAAGTTTAAAGTGGAGACGAGCGAAACCTGCCATTGTGGAGCATCATCAGAAAATGCTTACCATGTTCATCAAAGTTGCGTGCTATAGGTCGGAACAAGACTCTGGCCCCAAAACATTCCTATAGAACAAAACACTATACGAAGACCACTGGTCAGTTCATATCAGATATAGGATTACTTATCTTTACCATCTGAAATGTAAAACGAGAACGAAGAAGAAGACAAATGCCAATTCTACGCGCGTGAAAAACAGCATTGTCAGATTTCCTGTTATAAAATTTTAATGCAAAGAATTGATTTTTTCATACAAATCTTAGTTTTCACATATCCTTATCCCTATTAAAACTGGGCCCGGTGCAATCCGTTTCACAAGGGGCCCTTGCAATTGTTAGTTCCGGCCCTTCCCAACTATCAAGCCTAACTGACATAAATTTCATCACTAATTTGGAGCTTTAGTTTCAAACTTCTTAGAAGTAGAAGTAGCGAAAAGAAAGAGCCTCGAGGTCAAATTAGGGCAGTGTTTACCAAAGTGGGCTAAGCGTATCAACTGAGGCACGGAAAGAGTTTGAAAAGGGTACGCGTTGCACATAGGTAACTAAGCTGATTTTTAGAGGCCCACGAAAGGGGAAAAGACGCTATTAGTTTTTTGGGGTTTGCCTGTCCGTCCGTTTGTCCCGTTAGATCTCAGAAACTAAAAGAGAAAATGAAAATTGACATCATGATGTTTTAGAAAGTTTTTATGCGGCGGCTTCTTTTTTTAATTTCCGAAAGTAAACCATCTAATTTGTAAAATTATCTTAGCAAATTAATTTTTGAAAAATGTCAGGGGAGGTAAGTTTTTTATTTTTTAAAAAGGTCACAGATTTCTTCATTAATAACTCAAGATTTATTCATAGATTCGCGCATTGTTAAAAAAATTGCATCTAAGGTCACAATGGAAAAAGTGTCAATGAAGGCTCAGTGGCTTAGCGGTAAATCGCTTGGCTTCTGAACCGGGGGTCCTGGGCGTAAATCCTAATGAAGACTGGGATTTTTTAATTGCGGGATCTTTGGGCACTTCTGAGTCCACCTAATCTAATGGTTACCATAAATTAGTTGGGAAAATGTAAAGGCGCTCTCGTTAACTGTAATCCACAGAAACAGATGACCTTTACATCATCTGCTCTATAGACCACAAGATCTGAAAGGGGAATACTAGGTATCGTATACAAAGATCAATCCTCAAAAGGGTCTTGAAACACTACTGCAATTATACCCCACGCAATGACCTGCTGCCCACTGTCTTAAGACACAAGCTAAAATTGTATCGCCATATTACAAGCTCCTTAGGGCTTGCAAAGACCTTCCTTCAGGGAACGTTACCAGGAAAAAAAGGGTAAACGTATAAAAAGATGAGATAACTTTAAAGAATGTAAAGGCCTGTCATTGAAAGCGATTCTCTTTATAGCTAAGACAGACAGGCATGGAGAAAGACGTCGACTGATCACTCATGGTGCCCCGAGGATGTAAAAGACTAAGGGACAGAAGAGAGTAAATGGAGACTTATACAATTTTTATAGGAACTAAATGGGAAATTGTGCATTCAGGTCTTATATTTAAATAAGAATAAAACTATAAGAACTCCAACTACACACCATCAACTTGAGGAGCGTCTGGGTCCTCGACACATTTATCTCCAAGTAAACAAATCTGAAACACACACATATACAGAATTTATTTAATATAGCTTTCTAGATGGGGAACATGTTGGCTATTGGACTCGAAATTAAACAAATTAAGAATGTAATACAATCATGAATCGATATTTAAACATATTCTGGTTAAACCTATGTATATATATATATATATATATATATATACTTCTATTCTTCCCTTAACAGTTCTGACTAGAAAAAGAAGTAAAAGAAATAACACTCTTATTTCTGCGGATAGTTCACAAGAAAACAAGAGAGCGTGGGGGGGGGGGAGAACAGGTGGGTATTTACACGTCGCTGTGGATGGCTGCGCGCTGGACTTTCAATGAATTAATCATCCCTAACTCCCATAACAGGAAGCCTAGGCTGCCCTATTTAAATTGAGCTTCTCACTTCCATGGCATGAGGATAGGGCTAAAAAAAAGTTTAAAATTTTTTTCTAGCCTGTCTTTTTGCTGATTTTTTGTTTACATTATAACATTACAACTAAATATCTTGAAATGAAAGAAAATACCACACAATAAAAGTCATAATGTAAAAATATTGACACCACAATAAACAAGAAGCAGCAAATTCTTTCCGCAATGACTAAAACTAACAAGGTTAAAAATACAGTTTGTGTGGAAACACAAAATCAAAATCGGACAATAAAGAGGTCCACCCAGGCAGGAAAAGTGCAGGTATTAATATTTTCAGAAAAAAAAAAAACAACAGCATCACAATGAAATTATATCAAAGACAAAGAAGAATGGAGAAAGAAGGTAGACAGATCTTGTGTGGTGCCCCAACGGTGCAGCAGACCAAAGGATAGGTGAAAGTGAATTTGAGGTTAGATGTGAATCTGGCCAAACTGATGTCTTATAATGAATATCTAATTGTTTTGTAAAGGCTCAATCTCTTATTCAATTCTACAAGAAATAAACAAACATTTCTTCAAGTCCTCAACTCCCCTCTAACTGAATCAAATGTAGATAAAAACTGGGAATGCTTCAAAGAAGCTATCCGTAGCACAGTATTAAGCATACTCGGACCTACGGAGAGAAAGCATCAGGACTGGTTTGATGAAAACAGTACTGAGATCAGAAAACTATTAGAGGAAAAGCACAAGATCCATAAATTATGTCTTTACAACCCAAACTCCCAGTCCACTAAAGATGTTTTTACAAACATCCGCAAAAATGTGCAAAAACAGTTACGCCAAATGCAAGATCCTGGCTAAGCAAGAAAGTGGAAACAATAAAGGAGTTGCTGACAAGCACGACATAAAGAACTTCTTCCATGCCATAAACGACGTCAATGGACTCACAAAGTCAGGCGCATCCCCTCTACTAAATGCTATTAACAGATAAGGACAAAATCCTAAAACGCTGGGTTCTCAATACATCTTATTTTATAAATGAATCGGCCATAAACAGACTACATCAGGTACCAATAAATTTTAAAATGGATGACCACCCCCTACGCTAAAGGAAATTGATCTTGCCATTCAACAGCTAACAAGCGAGGTCCACTCATTGTCCTTATTCCTACCCAGACAGGGCCCCCTGCAATCTGCTAGGTATAGGGCCCCATAATAGTTAAAGCTGGCCCTGATAGTAAAAACAACTCTTACCTTTCCATCACCACAAGACGTCCCGATAAGTGCGGGCCTTCCTCGACAGGTACCCGGTTTTAAAGGATCAAAACAGAACAATGCACGGCAGATGTCAGCAGAACTATTTCCCACAGCCTGGTTAAAAAAAAATCATGTTATTATCAGCAGCTTCTTTTATTACAATAGGTTTTAAATTGATATATTATTATTTATTAAGAGTTCTAAATTACAAGTCTAGGTCTAGTATTAGATGGCCATACCATATACTGCTATTGGCCCAATTAGGTACCGATTCGTTCTTATTAGAGCTCGTTTGGGCAAGGAACCGCAATGCATTCCAGTACAAAACAGATTACAAAGGGTGTTTTTTTTTTTTTTTTGTTATCCCACAAACTCAGAGGCGGCACCCGTCGGAGTCGGATCCCAATCAGGAATATTCAAGACGTGATTTTGTTTTGATTGTCAAAAGTAATAATGTTTTAAAGACTTATTTAGCGTTGTAATTTTTTTTTTCTTCTGTGAAATGTTTTATATGATTTGGATGTTCCTTTAAAATTAAAGATAATTTGCTTCCTTTTCCAAATTCTCCTGCTGGACGACGGAGGTTGGCAACGAGCAGGTTGTGAAACCGGGACCGTCGAGATAATCAGTCATGTTCGCTAACCGCACGACCAGGCATTTATCTTAACCTAATAACAAACTTGTTACAAACTAATAGCCTATTGTTGATAAAGAGATATATTTCATATTATGAAATTACAACCAGATATATACAATATGTTATTTGTTAGATGAGCGGTTTTAGATAATCTTTTGGTATTTAGCATTTTATTTAAATGGAACTAGAATGAGGATGTAGGTCTACATAAATTGGACTTTTGATTTAGCTCTCTCGATATCTATATCTACTAGATCTAGACAATGTAAAGGTAATTTAGATAGATTTGTGTAAAAAAAAAATAATCTATTAATGGACTGAATGCAATATTAAATTAGAAAATAGTAGGCCTAGATTATTTTTTTATTATTTTATAACATTGCAATATTGATCTAAAAATTTGAAAATAAAATCAACAAATCATTCCTAACCCTATCCCTAACCTAGAAATTAAAATTATAGATCTTGATCTAGTCGAAATAATGGCTGCAAGGTCGTGTGGTTTGCGCGCTGGACTGTCGTTTGGATTTATTGATGGTCCAAGGTTCAAACCCTGCCCGATCCCCCCCCCCCTTGTCCTGTGTGAGATTAAGACTTCAACACTGAAGGAAAATCCGAAGCATATAAAACAACAAAAATTCTTAACTAGACCAAGAAATTCTAGATCTAGAATCTACAATGATTTTAATTTGAATATAAATCTAAAACAAATCTAGATCTAGTGTAAAAAATCTAGCTCTAGTGGTAAAAAAAACTAGATCTAGTGTACAAAATCTAGATTAGATCTAAATGTCGCTATTATGTCTTTATAAATTAAGAGTTAGATTAAGAGGTATAATTGTTGATTAACTTGAACAAATAATAATAAAACTTTGGGATTAAGCTATAGACAACAAATCAGCTGTAGAATCAAATCCAGGGCCTAGATGTAAAGATAGATGCAACTTCTGCAAAAAAGTATGCACCATGAAACAGAAAGCCATTCAATGCGACACCTGTGATAAATGGTACCACGCATCATGTCTTCATATGAATACACCTGTGTATTATGCCTTAGGCAACAAAGACGCATCATGGCTCTGTGTACTGTGTGGGTTACCTCAGTTTACATCAGGACTGTTTGATTCCTTTGATGCGGACACTTCTAACCCATACAACATCCTAAACACCATCCCAAACCAAACTCACCAACCACTAGCCAGATCCACTCCTGTTAAATCTGCTAAAACTAATACAACACCCTCTTTAAACAAACCTACTAAAGAAGTAATACCAAAATACCTTAAAACCTTAGTAATAAATTTTCTAAGCATTAGAAACAAAACAACAGACATACCTAATAATAGGCAGTATTTACAGACCACAAAATTCTAGTTTAGACTATATGCATACTAGAGCCACTAAATTAAAAACACTATTTGACAATGTCGACCCTGGGAAGGTACTGGACGGGAAGCGGGGCTGTCTACGACGATCTGATTTATGAATTTGTGAACATGTAGGCCTACTATTTACATTACATTTTTACCAAATTATAAAATGTTTACTACCTTTACTATTTTAACTGTGAAAAGACCTTGATTTTAATGATTTAACATTATAGAATTAAGCCCTTGTTATGCAGAGGGAGAGTAATCCTTGAAGGATTGCGGGCACGATATGGCCTAAATTGTGCCGATGTGCCTAACACCAAAACCAAACCAAACCTACATGCAAGAACTATGTAATCAGTTTACTACACGTAAAAAGACAAATAAAAATACAGTTTTTTTTTTTGGATTATGGGTGATTGCAGACCACCTAATATAAATTGGAAAAAAAACAACCGTAGACAAACGCCAAAACCTCAAAGACATAATTGAACTTTTCAATTGAACTGGCCCAAAAAAGTAAGCAGACAGCTGCAGAGTGAGTACATAAACAATGTAATATCTAAAGATAACAAAACAAAAACCTATGGTCGTACATTAAGTATAAGAAAATGTTATATTGTCTTTTTACTTGTCGTTTGTAATTCTCTTTCTTTTCAGCTACAACATGTTCACTTGAACACTGTGAAGTGCTGGGAATCAATGTCCGAGGACTTCTTTTGAGGCACATTTCAGCTGGGCTAAATCCAGTACATTGTCGAGGTGTGTTTCTGAGTTCCAGTAAAGCTTCATATGGATCATCACCATTACGTTTAGTTTTCAGTATTAAATTCTTCATTATCTTTACAGCAGCTTCAGCCTTCCAATTTGTTCTTGGATAACCAGGGTCTGATCTGATGTGAGTGATGTTCCATCGCCTTGTGAATCTCAAAAAATCATTTGAACTAAATTGTGGACCGCCATCTGTTACTAACATTTTTGGGGCACCGAAACGAGCGAATTGTCCTTTCAATTTTCTAATCACATCTTGTGATGTTGTTGTTGACAAATATTCATACTCAATAAAATTAGAGTAATAATAAACAGTTATTAGATACTCAATCTCAATTTTGTTCTCTCAGAATCCAGTCACCAACTTGTTCTCTCAGAGTCCAGTCACCAACTAACTTCAAAGTCTACGCTTACGTAAATCCAGTGGACCCGTTGACCACAATCTTATTACCATCTCGTGAAAGCCATAGTAGAGTGAAACAATAAATTTAGCCTTACAATAACAATGACATATGTCACACTGAGATAAAGTTGCTAAGCAAGTAATGAAGGATAAGATAAAGAAGCAGACAAATAAGTGATACAGTGAATAAGCAAACAAACAAAAAAAAAAGATTCCCCTTTCAGATCTTATGTTCTATAGGGCAGATGTTGTAAAGGTCATCTGTTTCCGTGACCCACGGTTAACGCCGGTGCCAGGTGGCCAGAACATCGACTAACCGTCTTTACTTTTCTCCAATTAATGCCAGGTACATATAAAAGTTAGATCTAGGTAGATTCAGAGGCGTCCGAAAATCCCGAAATTCAAAAAGCCAGTCTTCACCACAGTTCAATCCCATAACCCTCTGTACGGAAGCTAGGTAGGAAACTTTGAGTAGTTGTGTTTGTGAGTTGCGTTAAGATGATTAAGCAAACAAATGTGTGAATCAATGTATGATTTAAAAGTTGTGTTGCCACGTTTGAAAAAATAAGGTCGTTATTTCACTCACCCTGCAATAGTACGAGCCTTTCCCATACATGTTTTCACACTGTTGATCAGGTTGGACCAACTGACCCATCTGTTTGTAAGATACATCTGGAATGTCTGCTGACCTTTCGATTGAATACGCCAGACAGACGTATCCTCGGCTTGGAATGGAAGTGCAATGAACACATGTTACCATAAACAAGTTCAATTCACATTCATTTTCACAATTTTAATAACATAACGAAGGGAGATAATTCATTGAATAATTTCATCTAAATACCGAAAATGAAATAATAATAATACCGATGAAAAATATATAACTTAATATTATCTCCTCTAAGAAGTCTATAAATGCCCCAGAAAGACTCAAAGATAAAGGCACATGCCTTGTTCCATATGCTAGGTTAATTTTGTACAAATACTAATTCTTCCCTAGAGCTATTAGAGCATGGAATGGATTGCCTAAGCCAGCAAAAAAATCAATTCATTTGACTACCTAGCAGAATTTGAGGCGTTGGTTAACATGCATGAATAGACGCATGACGCGTAGGACGTTATCATATTTTTGTTTAAAGTAACGTCTGTTGTTTTTTCTAAAGATATGAAGGCGGATCTATTTCCTCATTAGGGATTTTATCTAGTCTAATCTATTTCCAAACTCCGTTTTAAACTTATTTAAAATTTAGCTCTAATTGGATATCCAACACACCATTTTCTATATCAAACGAGTCTATTTATTTGGCCAACGGGCAATGCATAAGAAATAAATTATTTATTGGTACCTTAGTTACATTCAGAAATTTTAACATCTGGTGTAGACATAGATAAAGATCTACTACTAATTCTAGAATCTAGACGTAATCTAAATTAGATTTAAGGAAAAATATAAGAAAGATTAGATGATTTATCAAGAAACTTAACAAAACTTCAAATAAAATAAACAAATCAGTTATCGGTACGCTAGTTGTTGTTTTTTTAACTGAATTATTCCAATGATAGGCCTTTAAACTTAGAAGACGATTCGTGAAAATGTATGGAACGTACATTGATTTAATTATTGAATCGATAAACCTTACATTCGGTAATGCCCGAACACTATAGTCCTTTCGAAACGAATCTTCAACTTTACTACCTCCATCTATCCCTTATTCTGTTGGACATTTGAGGAAACAAAGAAGAAAACAGTCTTTCTCCAATCCTGTCTTCCCTTTGCATTGGGTAGAATTTTATTTACTGACAGACCCATTTTTAGCGGCCCCCGTAAGGGGAAAAGCCGCTATTAGGTTTGTGCAAAATGTCCGTCTGTCACACTCAGGGCGCCAAAACTAGAAGGGATACGAAAAATATTTTTTCACCATTAAATGCGGCTTGAAAAGTTTAGGTGCAACGGCTACTTTTAGTTTTCTAAAAGCAAACCGTTTAATTTATACAATTAATTATGCAAGCGATTTTTTAATAATAAAACACCAATTCTAAAACAATTATGTAAATGTAAGGGAGGAAATGTTACTATAAGAAATGCCTTCGGCATGTAAATATCACGCACATTTTTTAAAATAAACTTTTAGCAGCGACTTTCGTGTACTAGCGTAAAGCCCGGCAATGACATAATTCCAAACTAATTTCTTATTTTTTTAAAAAAATCAGATTAAAAAAAAATTGTTTAGTGACCCCATTAGAATGAAAGAACTTAGAAGCATATTTTTGTGCGTTGTGTCTGTTGGTTGGTCTGTCCGTCACGGTTAGATAAAAAAACACTAAAGGCTTTTGAAAATATGATTTAACCTTTACTGTTCTTTCAGAAATATTGCGATAGTTTAAGGATTGGAGCATACAGGAATTGAGCCAGGGACCAACGATAAATCCGAACTAAAGTCTAGTGCGCAAACATCAAGATAATTCAGGTTTATACCCTGGTCGCCATCCTCCGTAGTCCGGCGAGAAGTTAATTATTTTCAACTTAGAAGGAACATCCGAAACATCTTGCGAATAGGCGGATCTGACAGGGATCCGACTCTGACGGGGGCCGCCTCTTGTAATCTTGTTTCTTTGATATCGCCTACACAACGCTTTCTCTGTCTTCCGCTTCTTCCTGGTATTGTTCCGTTCAAGATGATATTAGCGAGCCCATGAGGACCTTATGATCTGGCTATTTAGTCTAAGTTTACGTTTTTCGGCAGTGGTTAGCAGGTCATCGTAAGGTCCATTTGCTGTATTAATCCTGTCCTTATTCTCTGTATTCGTGATGCGGTCTTTGTTACAAGCCTACTCATCACTATATCAAACTTCCACCTGCATATTTTGGAACCAGGGATACAATATTCATGTGACGTTACAGTTGACCAGTGGTTGACAGAAGATTGTAGAATATGAACAACTTGTCTAAACTCGTCTTATTGGCGTTGAGACTAATATAATACGAACATGATACAAACTTAAACAATTTTCATAAATTTAACTCTAGAATATCTTATAGTTAGAAAACAAACAATACAGACGGACAAACAATATAAAAAAAAATAGTGTCTCTCCTCAAATAAACCTGCTTTATATCAATCTAGTTACCAACCTGGTGTTCAACATTTTCTTTATAAAGGTGATAAAGCTATTGATGGTGCAGGGAGAGAATAGGACCTGATTTCCATAAGTACTAGCAGAAATAGTTCCTCCTAAAATATAACCATCTGAGTATAAGCAGTCATTCATTTTGTATTGTCCGTCGTGATAGGCTGAGAGGCTGCAAAAATGTAATGTATTGACAAGTTAACAATTGCAATGTAGCAGTCCGGCTGCATCTAAATTTAACTTTTCACACAAGTAACCTTAGCAACTCGCTCTGCCTTTATTTTAGAAGCTCCTAAACGGAAGAGTTATCACGTCATCTGATCATGTGATTGAGTGTGGCTTGTCGGGAAATAAGGATAGATTTAGCTGAGCTAGTTAGTTGTAGACAGGACTTTATAGTATAAAGCTGTAGACGGGATTTCTTAAGAAAAAATTGAAGACGAAAACCTGTAGAGATAAATTGCATAGTTTGCATGTGGTTGAGGGTAGCTGCGTAGGCTATATCAGAAGTTTTGTCTAAACGGTTAAAAGGCGATTCGGATCAATTGTATTTACAGCATCTTTTTCGAGCTCATTTTTGAAAGTTTCAAATGTTCTTTTGACTTCTTCGGCGACGGGAAATTGTTGATTTCTTGTTAACAGGCCTATTTTTCGTTGAGAAGTAAGATAAGTGGATTGAGTGCTGGGACAAGTCCCAAATAGCCCGGGAGTCTGGGGAGCGCATGAAGCGCCATGGGCGCACTTCCCCGTGGTGGAGGCTCTTCAGACCAGAGCAACTATTGTAGCACAGTGCAGGACAGGCCTTGGTTCTGTTGGCTCATTTTTTCCATGGCTATGGCCACATTTTAACTAAAGCTGCCCCCACTGAGGGAAAGAAGATGAAACCGTGTCTCATTCTTTTTGACAGCCCCAGACTTGCTCATCTCCGCCTCGACAAGTCTGGGAAACCAAAAATTCTCGACCTGTATGGTGATAGTTATTCACTATGCGAAACAACAAGCTTTATGTCCAAGGATCTTGAAAGAGAGGTTTGAACTTCTTAAGCCCTCACTCAAATAAAGTTCGATGATGATGATGATTATGATGATGATGATGACGATGATGATGATGATGATGATGATGATGACGATGATGATGATGATGATGATGACGATGATGATGATGACGATGATGATGATGACGATGATGACGATGATGA